>MNCI01011885.1:0-19847 GCA_015680685.1 Gnetum montanum | reverse complement strand
AAAATTAGAAGAAACTCCCGCTTTAAAATTAGAAGAAACTCTAACTTTAAAATTAGAATAAACTCTTTAGAAAATTTTAAAAATAGATCTGATGCATCAAGGAAAAGAAATTTTTAGAAACTTTAACAAAATTTTACAAAATTTTAGAATAGATCTCATGCATCAACGAAAAGAACGAGAAAGTTGAGAGAAATAGTGAAGAAACTATAAAATATAAAAAACTATTAAATAGAAAGTAATATAAAGCTCATGAAATTTCACAACACCTGTTGTTACACAAAATGTTTTCTGGGACTTACAACCCTCATCAGTATGTTTAGGAAATGTAGTTAGGCAGCCAAAGCTACAAAGGCAAGGGAATGAGCATGCTAGTACATGTATAAATAGGGTATCAACTTCTAAAATTAGAAGAAACTCCTACTTTAAACTTAGAGTCGGCCCCACTCATCAGAGGTGAGATAGGGGTGGGATGAGGTACTAAGAAAACTATTATAGAACAGTATTTCAAAAGTAAACATGAAGCATTCAACAAATCAGATCTTTTGGCAGAGTCAAAGGGTGTATAGGGTTTAGGGGAACCA
This sequence comes from Gnetum montanum, assembly GCA_015680685.1. NCBI lineage: Eukaryota > Viridiplantae > Streptophyta > Gnetopsida > Gnetales > Gnetaceae > Gnetum > Gnetum montanum. Next base: position 19,266 of record MNCI01011885.1, on the reverse strand, counting down.
TCATGTTTAAATGGTGGACATGAGGGGTCCGACACCAAAGAATGTCATGAATGCAAGTGTTCAGCTCGAAACAACAATGAACAAAAGTCTTCAGCAACAACGAAGAGATGAGTTGCAATGACGCTGAAGAAGAAAAAACCAGAGATTGTGATGAAATTGAAGAAAGCACCTTCAAAAGAAGCCACAACCAAGAAGACCAATGTAAGCAGGGTAATGGTCAAGACATAGAACGAAAGGTAGAAACCTGTTGTGGTCTGCAAAAACCTACAACATGATCAAAACCCATGGAGAACCTACAAAAGGATTAAAACCTAACCAAAAATAGAAAAAAAATCTAAAAATGGTTAGAATCCAGAGAACAGTAAAAGACACTGTCAAGCAAGGCTCAAAAATTCAAAGGTAACGAGATAGACGGAAATTTTTACAAAATTTTAGAATAGATCTCGTGCATCAAGGAAAAGAATCGGGAGGCTAAGAGAAATACTGAAGAAACTGTAAAATGAAAAAAACTATTAAACATAAAGTAGTAGAAAGCTCATGGCATTGCACAACGTATGTTGTTACACAAAACGTTTTTGGGGACTTGCACCCCTCATTAGTGTGTTTAGGTAATGCGGCCAGGTATTCGAAGTTGCAAAGGCAAGGGAATGAGCATGCCAGTACATCTATAAATAGGGTTTTAACTTCTAAAATTAGAAGAAACTCCTGCTTTAAAAAATTTTAAAGTGGGAGTTATTGTAATTTTAAAGTGGGAGTTATTGTAATTTTAAAGTGAGAGTTATTTTAATTTTAAAGTGGGAGTTATTCTAATTTTAAAGTGGGAGTCATTCTAAATTTAGAAGTTGGGATCTTATTTATATATGTACTTACATGCTCATTTCCTTGCCTTTGCAACTTTGGCTGCCTAGCTGCATTGCCTAAACACACTGATGATGCAAGTCCCCAAAAATGTTTTGTGTAACAATGTACGTTGTGAAATGCTATGAGCTTTCTATTACTTTCTGTTTAACAATTTTTTTGTTCAATAGTTTCTACAGTATTTCCGTTAGCCTTCCCATTTCTTTCCTTGATGCACGAGATCTATTTGTAAAATTTTCTAAAAAATTTCTCTCTATCTCACTACCTTGGAATTGGTGAGCCTTGCTTGACAACATCTTTCACTATTCTCTGGATTCTAACCATTTTTAGATTTTTTTCTATTTTTGGTTAGGTTTTAATCCTTTTGCAGGTTTACATTATAAGTTTTTGCAGACCATGACATGTTTCTACTCTTTGATCCATGTCTTGAACATCGCTCTACTTACATTGGTCTTCTTGGTTGTCGTTTCTTTTGAAGGTGCTTTCTTTAGTTTCATCACAATCTCTGGTTGTTTTTCCTTCAGCATCATTGTAGCTCATCACTTTGTTGCTATTGAAGACTTTTTTTCGTTGCTGTTTCCAACTGAATGCTTTCCTACATGAAATTCTTTGGTGTTGGACCCCTCATGTCCACCATCTAAACATGAGGGTTCCCCTAAAACCTATACATCATTCAGCTTTGCCCAAGATTGGGATGTATTACGATATAGTAGACCTATTTCAAGATTGGGATGTATTACATTTTTTCAACCAAGAGATCCAACAGGACTTCCACATATATTATCAAAGTACCATATCAAGAGGTAAATTCTAAGCAAATATAAGTCATCTATTATTTTTAGAAATACAAAGAAATTTTGTAGTAAGAAAGATACGAAAACCTACTCTTCCTTTCTCTTATCTTATTAGAAAGTTATGTAGTCAAGTAGGAATTTTGAGTTCTAAGGATGATGTTCTCCAAACAACTTGAAACTCGTCATATGCATAGATTTTTTAGCTAGTGCTAACTAAGATTGAGCAAGTAGAAAAATCAATAGGCACTAAGGCTATAATAGGGTTAACACTAGCCATAAAAATTGTGGCCATAGGAATAGAATAGGAAAGACCTAGTGGATTAATCGTAGCTAGAAAATGATTAGGACCAAGTGCACTTCCAATACAACAATCCAACTATAGGCCTTCCATGAGTGATTTGCAAAAAAATGGAGAAATAATTAGTTGGGACAGCAAAGAAGTTTCAAACATGTATAGAGTTAGAGATAATCCAAGTAGATCTATAGTATCCATTAGACCCACCAGTAGCCAAATATCTTTGCAAGTAGAACAAAATGATGATTGAACACAAAAGATCTCTAGAAACACTACATCATTTTAGGTGATGTTAGAAGTTGGTTGAAAATAAATTGTAGTGGTAATGCAAAATCAAGATATAGAAAGAGCAATAGAGGTAATAACTAACCACATCAAAAAGTCCATATAACCAAGTCTAGGATCAATTCCATTATGTAGCAAACACTTGATTGATAATCCATCTTGGAGACCATTACCATTATCCACCAAGATAAGCTAAAGAATAAGGAATTGTAAATATAATATTTAATAGAGTACATGGAGATAAAAAATCTACACTACACTAACTTGGCCATGTTGAAAATAGGTAGAACAAGAATAGAGCTAGATCAGTAATTAGCTACTGTGTTTTCAATGTATGAAAGAGTTTGGAGATAGAGAAGACACATAGCAAAAATTACATATTGAAAACTTTGAATTTCAAGTATTTAAGTAAAGCTATTAAGACTAGAAAAATGTTGAAGAAAATTTGATCAAAATAATGACTAATTATCAAGAATTACAAAGAAGAGCAAGCCTTTGATGTATAGATAACACAACTTGCATCATGATATGTCAAATTCAATAAAATGTTTTTACAACTATCTGTTGGCACATTTCGGCCATTTCATGGAACAGGTTGACATGAGAAAATGTGCTAGAAAAAAAAAATCTCTTTACAAACTTCTTAAGAGAAATAACACAATTGTATCAAAGTGTAGGGTGGTATCATTGGAATATCATAACAAGATGAAGACTTTTCTAGCAAGTCCAAAAATATTTGATAACATTTATTTCTTTAAAATATGGATAGTTTATGACTCAGATTTTTAAAGCACAATAATGTTATGTGATACTATGAAAAAGACATTTGAAGAATTCAAATTTCGAAGAATAAAAGGATAAGAGAGTTTCAAAATCTCGTATGATTTCATTTTGGGGAGAAATGATGGCCTTGCGTGTAAATGCATTGTTGAGAACAAGAGCTATGCAATGTACTTGTGTGTTGTTGACTTTCTGGTCACTGTCAATATTACAATTGGAATGAGGGTTAACGGCGATAAGAGGGTGCAATGCTCTCTTTCAGAAATGTTAAAAAGTGGAGCTAATGTATCCTTCCAAACGCTTTCACGTACAAGTGACAACCAACAGATTACCATAGTGCCCTTCAAAAGATAGATGGGTGCATTGAATACGACCAGCTAGTTTATATCTATACGAACGAAACAAGAAAATAATGTAAGAGACAATGCAAATATCTCGCATGATGACATGGAGTTTGGGTATTATATTTTGCAAAGTTCAAGCGCAGAAATTCGGATTTAAATATAGCATTAAAAGGGAGTGGATAAAAGCCAAAGCCGTGCAAAGGATGCAATGAACATATCACCACTTCAAGGTACTTGAAGAAGCTAGCTATATAAATTCAATCAATCAGCCGCAACAACAAAAATAGAGCCAAAGACGGTAGCATCTCTATAAGAATAACATCGCAATTATCATCCCCAACATCATATAAATATTTTTTTGAAGTATGTCGAGCAATGGGCCAATGGCCAGGGCTACATGGCACCATCTTAAGTGTAGGAAAACCGTTCTGAAGCCGAAGCTTCTTGTTGAATTTTTTTTTAATGTAGATAGACTACAATCATTATCATTAGTAATTTCAACTACTACGGGAAAAATTCCCATACCAAATTCCAGACTATGATATTATACAAATTTAATTAATTTACTCTAGACATTCTGTCGAACACTTACTGTGCAAACTCCATTTCTGCAATTTTTCTTCCTACATGGCAACAAGCTGCTGGGGATGAAGCCATTGCAAGCCACCGACGATGATGATGACGATGATGATGCTGGATATATCCCTGGATGATGCTAAGGTTGAAAGCATTGAAACTAATCCTGTGCCTCCATCACCTGTTTCATGGTCTCTGCATCCATCAGAGAACGAGAAATTTTTTGGCATTCTAGCACCTCTGTCATGTCCATCTTCATCGTGGCCATCACCATCTCCATCTCGGTGCCACATGTGATTATTAATGGCATCACATATGTTCGAATCAAATCATCCTACGAAACCTCCATTATTGACGAACCCTAGTGTAAAGGCAAATTCAAACAAAAAATGGACAATGATACTGTGCCCTGAACCAGCTAAACTGTGAAATTGCTGCGGTATTTCCAAAGCATGGATCGGACATGAGCAGCAATGGCGGAGGGTTTTGGCAATGTTGACAACATATGGCGGAGGGTTGTAGGTGGTGAAGCACAACTTTCTAGTCTACACACCTGCTACCGGTGCTCGAATGGATTTTAGTGGAAGTGTTGGAATACCATTCTGGAAAATATTTCAAGAATACAAATATTTCAGGTAGAGCTTTTCGACGTTCTTTTTGCAGGCTCCTAGTTTTTTCACAGGCGCCGAGAATGGTTACGATGGTGTAATCGTTGGGGTTTATCCGCGCTTACTTCATCCAGTGAAAAATGCCAAAGCCCTCGCTCATGCAGTTTTTGGCAACATAACAAGAGATTAGGGTAATGTATGAGACAATGTTTGGTTCAGGAATTTCATGAAAAACTTGGAGTGTGTCGCCCGGGCTTCCGTATTTGGCGTACATGTGGATGAGCTTGTTTCACAGAGATTTGTCAGCAAGCATAAGTAAGTGGAATTTTTGATGTGCTATGTGCTTTGCAATATTTTTATGGTGTCCTGTAGCCTTCCATTGTTGTAGAGATTTTTGATTTGTGTGTTCCTATCCTCCAAAACCAAATTGCTGCATAGCCTTCGCATAAGCCATCGACGGGCTTGCCTCTTCTGCATTAGCCCTTGCATGATTTTTCTACATCAATACACAAACTACATAACAGAAAGCAATGTTATGTGTTGATACTATAAACTATATACTATCTACATGATTAAATTATAATTACATTATATACTATCTACATAACATGACATTCACTTTGTGTTGAAAACGTGAGAGTGCAACTCCATTTATGCATTCAGTTGTTCACACTTACATATATATTCATATATTAACCTATCCATGTATGCAACAACTACATGGTTACTATCTCTACTACTATGATTTAAATAACAATAAAATATTTTATGATTTAAAAGGGGAATTTGTGCAAAAATTGTTCAAAGTACCATGTGAATTGAACACTTGTCAATTGAAATGGTGGTTATAATCACCACCAAGGCCACTTGTCAACTACAACCTTTTTATCTCCACAATGGCCACTTGTCAACTAAATGGGCCACTTGTCAACTAAATGGGACACTTGTCAACTACATCTTTTTTATCTCCATGGTGATCGCTTGGCAATTGAATGAAGACACTTGGCAACTAAACGGGACACTTGTCAACTACAGCTTTTTTATCTCTATGGTAGTTATAACCACTCAAAATAGTTGTAACTTACCTAACTACCTTTGAACCCTATAAAAAGGCTTTAGGGGTCAAGGAGGGATATCACTTTGGGGAGCTCTCACTTGGAGACATACTCTTGGAAGACATTGTGAAATATTGCTTGTAAGATGGCTTGCTAAAGAAAAGAGTTCAGCCTCTTTGTTATAGTCCTATGAGTTATGCCTTTTTTTATTTTGTTTAAATTGTTTAGCTAGTGGTTTAGATAGTGTCATCCATGGCGAGTAATTTTGGGATTTTTAGATTGCTCTTATTGTTGTTGTTGCTTGATAGAAAATTTCTGTTAAAATTTTGCCATAGAAGCACTTGTGTTTAAAAAGCCTTAAGATCATTTTAGTAGTAAATTTCATTATTGTGCAATGTATAAGAACTGCTATTGAGATTGTTGTAAGAAAGCCTCTGCTTGTAGTCATGCCGTTGAACGATTGAATAGTCAAGAGGGTTCAGAAAATCTTGGGTATTTTGATGGGACCAGAATAACTTCCTTTTATCTTTAAAGTGAATCTCCATGGTATTTCAATCAGAGATTGTCAAGTCTTTTGAAGGTTCTATTAAACGCAATTGTTGACATCCATTATCTAGCCAAAATGGAGTCTTGTACGTGATAGTTTATGCAACAATTTTTTGGTAACATAGTAGGATTGTCTTGAAGAAATTGCTTATTTGAGCCTTGGAAGTTTGAACAATTCATAGATATTGAATTTGGGATAGCTTTATTGTGAGGTGTTTACTCGTATCATTTTACCTTGTTTAAATATTTGAGGTCCACACAAATCTGCTTTCGTTTTTGTCTATTTCCATTGAATCTTGCTCTATTTCTAGTTTTCTTGTGGAACTATCTCTTTCTCTAGGGAAAATTAGAAGTATATTTGTAGAGTTTTGCTCAAATTGTTTTGCAAAATTTTATTTTTTACAAGTAGGTATTATAAGTACTGCATAGACTAGGCAATTGAACAAAATAGGAACTTTCAATAACTCACAGTACTTGGCAAAGTTGGCTAAATCTCTCTAAGATAAGTCATTTGTAGTTTACACATAACACAATCATTTCATATTTCATAACCTCACACTGCAACAACACACACACATACTCACATTAACTACTGAGTCTATTTGGAGGTATCTGGTCCTTGGTGTTTCTAGAGACCAGCAAGCACCTAAATCCTGTTCGAGGACACTCGTTGGCGGTCGTGTCCCAAACGGTCACCAACACTATCATGTCGTTCGAAAGTAACAACACTTATAAATATTACTGAATTAGCATAAACAATGTAGAATCCTAGGACTAAAGAAAAAAATTTGAGAGCACTATTAAATAGGTACCAATTTAAGAAGCCAAATAACAAAGAAAAAAAGCGAATGGAGGTGCCACCAGTAGTAGTAAACTGAAAAGGCTACATCAAGCTTCATTTTATTCTATTTTATTTTGTTTTATCATTTATCAAACATGCACTATATGATAACTTTGCAATACCACTCAAACAAAGGTGCAACATTCATTTGTTAGAGTTAGTCATCTATATATGTTATGATGTTGAGTCCATAAAACCCCATAGGTTGTAATGAACTCTACCCTTCATTTGTTTGATCTCAAGGATGAGTTTTTAGTTAGTCATAAGGGTATGATGAAACACTTTTTTTAAAAGACTACAATATCATCAATGCGATATTGTATCATAATATATGATGTCATAGATATGATGTAGTGGATCATAGTCATGACTATAATACAAGCTCATCATCATGCCAAACAAAATATTTTTTTACAATACTTAGAAAAATTCTTAGAGTTTGTTTTCATATAGTTGAAGTTAGTTATGTATGCCTGTAGTATGATTCTTAATAGTTTTATGACACCTTTATTCAATTATATTATTCTTAGAAAAAAATCATGAATGATAATAAAGATTTAGATTATTCTTCATCATTGGAACATCACACATAGAATAGATTTAATTTCCAATGTTTTTTACTTTTAATATATCATTTACATTCCCAAAGTAATTTAATATTACCATGTTCATTAGTAAAGGCAACATAAGTATGACTAGCTTTTAGCATAATGTCTAATTGTTTGGTAATCTAGAAGTGACTTTTCTTGATTTGCTCAATGCTAGTCACTTATTAATTCTAGTAATAATTACATTAGCCTAGGACATGTACAAAAAATAGGAATAGATATTTATCAACACCAGGCTAGACTGGTTTTATATTTCCATTTTACTTAGAGATAGAATTTATATTTACTTCTAACATGTTTACCTTTCGCATATTTAAAGCCAAGAAGCATGATTTAATTATATAGCTCACTAATAGTTAAACCATACATTTTTCACTTCACTAACTATGAGTGAGAAGATAAAAATCACAAACCTTTTATCAACTCACTTATAAATTATATTTTCCATTCATAGATTACCATTTGGTTGCACATGATTACTTATGCCTTTTATGGTTGAGTGTTGGAATTCTCCACTACTTTTCAAATAGTAATGACCTCCAACAAGGTTTTAATACAATGACATCATAGCTCCAACTATACCCAAGTTTGTAAATCATTTACAAACTTAAAGAATCAATTTTAATCTCTCATATTAAGAATCAATAACATCAACTCCTTGGAAGCATTGATGATTTCTTTCAACTTACTAGAGCTTTTTAAAAATTTCATCTTAAATCTTTCTACATATTTTATGATTTGGAGGTGGAACTATTTAACCAATTTATCTTCAAATACATGTTTAAGGTCTTTCCTTTGATACCCTTCTCTTTAGTGTAAAGGAAGCTCAGCTACTATAGCTTCAAACTACTAGTTAAATATTAATGAGTTGTTAGCATCTTCTATATCATTTGAAAAAAATCAACAGTTAAATATAACTCTAAATAATGGAGAAAAATATTAATTTTGACATCACTCATTTTACTATTATATTTCCTAGGATCTTACACTTTGATGTGAGTAATAGCCATGGGCTCTTCGACGAGGCATCCTACCAAAGAACACTTCAATACAACATTCTTATTTTTTGTATTAAATACTTTCTACTTTATCCTAGATAGGGTATCCTCTAATACTATCAACCATGTAGCTAGGTTATCAAACAAATATTGCTTGGCTTATGATTCTTGGTAGAAATTAAAGAGCTCAGAGTACAACCCCATTATTTAATCTATATTACCTTCTAGAGATGAAACTCTTATCTCAACAAAATTTCCATGGTTAATAGAGTGAACATCGAATCTATATTAAGAAAGTTTAAGCTCTTTGAAAACATAATGGATTAGCTTAGTGATTTCTATACTCAAATTTATCAAGACCTCATATATCATCTTGATCTACTTCTAAAGGCTTTGAAATCCTACCTTGTCCTGATCAAGTTCTATCCCCATCTTAAGGTTGGATTAATCATCTATAGTTTCACTAGATCCATCTAGTTCCATATGCAAATAGACTTCTCACAAGACCATGTGCAATAATAATAAGAGACTAATAAAAGTTAAAAATGGAAAACTCAAAACAAAATTATATTCCACTTGTATTTGTTAAGTACTAGTAATAAAATTATTCTCTCATATCAATTGTAATAACATTATCCTTGACATATTGTTTAGCATCATTTAAGTTCTTTAAGTAGGTTTAAAAATTAAGAAAAAACTTAGGTAGAGTACGAATCAACGCATACCAAGCCTAAAATGCATGCTAGAAAATAACGTTTCAAAGTCCTAGGAGTTAGTTATAAAACTTGAGTATATAAAACTTATATACATAACATATATAAAATAAACTAGTTACTCTTTCCCTTGATCTACTCATGTGGAAATCATGGGATGTATGAGCTAAATCCTATAGATTTATCATCACATGTTGGTAGTTGGTGATGAGTCATGATTTTGTTAGCCCTAATATTGGAACCCTATATTAGAGCCTCTATATCGGATACATGATATTGAATCCCAAGAAATGATGTCAGATATTTGGTATTGTCTTTTCTATACTAGCCTATAAATACAACACTTGGATGCATAGTTGGGATATAGTTTCATTGATAAATTTTAGATAGCCTTTTCATAACTTTGTAATTTCAAGTTCTATTATTCCCAGTGCATGACCACAATGTGATGTTTGTGATTGTACAGAATCCTTATTCAAGTGTGACATACTTGGATGGGTTACATGACTAGAAATAAAGATCGAGATTACTTCCATCATTACAACATCCACATAGATTTATTATTTCTTTTATTTATTTAATCATTTAATTGTTTAGTATTTTCTTTAGTTAATGTTTCCATTTACTACTATTTATGATTTCTATCATTAAGGGGAATGAGTATGACTAATCGTGAGCACTTAAGTGTAATTACTTGATAACCCAGTAGTGTATCATTTGGTAAGCCCAGTGATGTACACTTGGCAATCCCAACGGTAGTTATATGAAGTCCAAGGCATGTGTAAATGACTAGGAACGACTAGTCATCCAACGTAGGTTAGTTTAGATTTTACTTCTCATAGTTTATTAGCTTAATTAATTTATCTCTTATTGTCATTAGGAGCAGCATAGGGCTAAACAACATCAATCATATGCCTTACTTTGGACTAAACCATACATGACATAACTACCACTAGTCAAAGTGAGAAGACAACGAACTATGATCAAAGCATAATGATTTAGATGCACAACTAGTTCCATCTATGGAATTTGACTAGATCATGTGTGAATGTTTGTGACTCATATGGGTGGGCATAGGAATACCTCACCACTCATCATTAGTGTTGTTGTTGGGAACAATGCTAGTTATCTAGATTAGTTATATTATACATGATCATTGTAAACACATTAATGATATATCTTTTAAAAAATATTAAATCACATATACGATAAACCAATAATAATGTTACTTTCATAAGGAAGCGATAATGAACTGTATAATGAAAAAATTCATTGAAGAACTAATGAGATATATGTTGAAGAAATTTGGAGTGACCAACCTTATTCAAGGGTTTCATATGTTCATGACTACCCTAACGAAACTCAAAGACTACATTAACCTAAGGTAGACAACCCTAGAGAAGACGAAGTAAGTCCTAGACTAGGGAAGGCCTCAAGGCCTAGGACCTCCATGAAATCTAGAAAGGATAAATCAAAGGACCTTGGGGAACATCATAGAAGCCCTGAAAATCCTCCCAATTCCTCATCTTCCTCTTCCCCTTCAACATCTAGTTTTAACAAAGGTGAATGCAGGTATGAAGATAAAGCTCTATTAAAGGGTCAAAATAAAAAAAAATAATTAAAATCCATGGGAAAAGTCAAATACATCAACATGAACATAGATAACATCATCATGATAAAATGAATAGAAATAGAAATTTTCATCACAAAATGTCTAATGATGATGAACCCTTGTTAGCCACTAAGAGCCTGATGTAGATCACAAAGGTAGTTAAGATATCACAAGCATCACGAAGAGAGTTGCCTACATAGGCTTAATATGAATAATATTCCTAAATTTTCAAGAGGCCATGATTTGGATCCACAACATTATTTACAAGCTTTCCATGATGCCTATTCTTTCTACAACATTGAAAGTGGGTGGCAAAAGCTTAAACTCTTTCCTAGGATACTAATTGATAGATCCAAAGTGTGGTATAGGTTGTTGAAATCAAATTCAATCAGAAAATGGGACACAATGTTGGAACTCTTCAATGAAAAATACCAAACATATGCAAAGTTGTCCAACTTGAGGAGACAGATCCAAGGATGAAGACAAGAACAACATGAACCCTTGGACATGGCCTTAGATAGATATTACTCTCTATTAAATAGATGCCCTAGCCATGGCTTCTCTAAGGAAAGACAAATTTTTCACATCATATATGGGCTTTGTGATGAAAAAAGGAGACCCTTGTGATGTATGCCTTAGGTTAATTATACGAGCTATGAACCCATCAAATCCGAAAGCTAATCGAGCATGTGTTGAAAGAAGAAGGAGAGATATGCAAATGGGTGAATATTGAAAAATATCACTGGGAACCAACTCTTTGAAAGAAGGAGGTCCATATCTATGGTAAGGATAAAGAGGTCAGTCTTGATAAGGTGATTCCATAAAAAACCTTGTCTATCAATGAACTTAAATAAAAATTTAATAGGGTGTTAGAGTGGATATACAAAAAAGTTACAACTCTCATAGAAACTGTAGAGGAGAAAGTAACACAAAATGAACTAGGTAATCACTATAAATGGAGGAAGTAGTACCAAGAAATAAGTAAGAACACTTATCAAAAAACAAGGGAAATGGCCAAAGAAAAAGAGGCTATAAACTTAACCATGGATGAAGATGATGGATGTCACATCTACATATATGATTACCTGAAGTGTTTTAGTTGTGAAACATCTATGTGAGTATTAGGCTTTTTCATTAAATCTAAAATTCATACAAAAGCACCTACCCAAGAAATTTCCTTTTCCACATCGTAATTATCAATAGTCCCACAACCAATCTTTCTATCGTAGGGGGACTTATTACCAACCTCAACACTGTCATTCGCTTTAGTGGAAAAACACATAGTCATGGGGAAGCCCACCACCAAGCTAGCCCTATCCTTCTTATCATCCAAAATCGTATAGATATTATGTTCAACACCATGTCTCTCCAACTAGTTCTATGTCCTCTACTTCAAATTGCTACTATCAATCTCTCGAGTACCATCAACCCATGACATCTCCTAAAGGATCACCGCCTCTCACTTCTTACCATCCATCCTACCCTTGATATTCTCATACTCCACCTCATTACATGCCACCACCAAAGACACAGGAAGGTTCAGCACCATGACATCAACAAAAAAATGTCACTTATGTTGCAAATGTGCATAGACATGCTAAGACTAGTAGGTTCCCACTGCAAACATGGAAATTTCGTTTCTTAAGGATAAGCCTTAGGTAAAAGTGTAGCACTCATGGACCTACCTCATCATCCAAACTATCACAATGTCAATCTAGTGCAATGCCTTCCTTTTCACAACCAATGTCCTTTGATTCTACGCAAGGGCCACCATCGATTGTTACTTCAACACCCAACCAAAGGAATGAATTTGGTAGTGTGGGAAGATAAATGAATCCATTCATGCCATATCATGATCAAGGGTGAAATCATGGGCTAGAAACCTGTAATTTTAATATAACTCATACCCTGACCCACCATATATTTAACAACTTAAATATATGGAGAAAAACTAGAAAAGACTATAAAAATCATATACCTCGGACTTACTTAACCATACACCGTGACAACAACAAGTCTGGGAAGACAATGAATGATTAACACCAAGTGTTCCATGGGGCATTTAGGCATTTATGAACAACAACTTATCTACAAAATTGCCACTAAACCAAGAGACTCCTAGTGGCCCAAAAATAAAAGGTTAATAATGTTTTATACATGCATAGAGCTTGCCTATCTACTTATTAATTCTTGCAATGGACAAACACTTAGTCATGGGGAAAACCCCCCATTCTAAGCTTCAAAATTAATAATTGTTTTTCATCTTTTTGTTTTACAATTTTTTTGTCATTTTCTTATTTCTTGATACAATTTTTCCTATCCTTTTCAAATTTTTCCATTTTTAGTTTTCATTTTCTTTGTTAAGTAATCTCACTTATGAATAAAATGATCATGTAGCCTATTGAGGTGACATTTTCTCTATGTTGTCAAGTCATGAGGGATTGATTATTTGGACAATGAGACTACATCATCCATCCACTCATTACATTAATAAGAGGTTCTTACCTTGGTTAAAATGATATTCATTTTCATCATCAAATCTAAGAATAAATTCATAATCATTATGCCTAGATAGAAAAGTGAAGAACCAAGGGGGAATGTGAAGGGTGTGACATCAAGAGGATTTGTGGATTCTCTTTGAACACTTCTATATGTTCTATCATGTTGCTTTAGTTGTAATTATATCCTTGTAGATATAATGAAAAATGGAAGTAAGAGTAACACAAAAGAGCATTGAATAAATTTCTAAGGGTCCCATTGGAAAGACATGTGCCCGTGCCGAAAGGTTGGTGGCTTCTCATATTTCCATCAAAAAAAAGAAAAAGAAAAAACACACAACATGCCATAAATAATCTCCTACATTGGAAAAAATGTCAAGTGATGTTACTCCTTGGAACTATGGTAGTCTTATGGTTGTTAGCCAAAGTGATGAAATGATGCAATGTAACTAAAATGTGGGTTGGACTTTGTTTGAATCTTGGAAAGAAGGGCTAATGATTACTTAACCATTAATAACACATAAGGATTCACTATGCCTTTGGTGAGATTCCTCATAGCCCACTTCCTACAATCCTTTCTATAGTCCATTTCATCTCAATGTTCATATGATCCTAACTTGTGGTTTTGCATAACATAGGATTATTTTCCCAAATTCATGGTTTTAACATGTGTGTTTTGTTTCATATGTATGTGTTGCATTCAACCGCTTTAGTGCTGATGGACATTTTTAGGTGTGATTAGATAAGGGAATTATGGGTTGGAGCTTGCTTTGTGGAGGATCCACTTGTGTACTATTGTAATTTTTACTTGTTTGATACAACCACATCATTCTTAACCTTCCAAGTGTGTAATTGTTAAATTTCATGCTTTCCCTTATCATGTAATTGATCTGTTCCACAACATAGGTATAATATCCCTTTTCTTGTGTCTTCCAAAGCTTTTAATGTTGATGAATCCATCTTCTAACACTTGCAATGCCTCAAAATGATTTCCTACTTACCTAGAACTATGGACCTAACCTAAAACCTTCCAACTAATCATAAAGCTTTATTTTCCATGCTTAGTATCCTCATTCAATGTAAATTCATGAACCTCAATATTAACTTCTTAATATTGAGTTGGATGTGATGTCAGATACCCAATATTGAGACTACAAAACCTATATATAACACCCCCATGGTGCTTCAAAATCCATTCTCATCATTTGTAGTTAGGGGAGTTTTTCAAATTTTCTTTTGTGAATTAAAGCTCACCATGATCAACTTCCAGTTATGATATCTTTATCAATATGACTTCGATTTCCATATCATTTGAACTTGTTTGAACTTGAAATGTTCAATTTAGTTATGGGCAGGTGCTTTCATGGGAAACTTGTGCTGATATTTTAAAATTTTATATCATCTAGAAGATATTACAAGGGTAAGAATGTTAAAAACCTTAAGCATTGTAATAAAAAATCAATCATATTAATGCTGGAAACCTTAATTGTTTCACCTAAGGGACCATAATAGTCATAATAAGCCATAGATAAGGAAAAAGTAACCAACTTTGAAAGGTCATAAAAGAAGATGAACATTTTTTGGGCATTTTTCTGAAAATTTTTCTAACTCTGCAATCATAGTAACTAAAGAACTTAACAGAACTAAGTTCATGACTAGGGTACAAACCTATTAATGATAAATAACAACACCTTAGTAACATTTGATCCTTGATTAATTGTAGATGGTCCCAAATAGAGGAGCACAAGAGGAACTTTCATAATGAGCAGCTAAATGCCCAAGAGGTGGTAGAGGCTAGCAAGGTGAGCATGCCAAGCATAAGGAATAGGAGGCCTAGTCATTTAGCATCCATTAAAAGGCTCCTTTTATAGGGAAATTGGTCCAAGGAGAGGCCATGGAACCATGAGCTCTTGTGTAGGGACAATACCTCACGTTGTTCCCAAAATTTCTTGAAGCTATTTAAGAGAAATCCATGTTGAACATAGTCATTATAGAAATGAACTTTGGCCCATTCATGGCATTTTCTGCTAAAGCATTTCAGACACAACTCCAAGGATCATCATTCTAGCATATTCAATGGTGAATGGTACCTTGGTGAGACTTACCAATTTTGGTACAACAAGGAAGAAAGAAGGTACCATAGTTAACATTTTTGGAGTCATTGTTTCTTTCTCAATCAAAGTAATTATAGAGACTCTAAATTTTCAAAATGTGAGGGCCAAGTTAGCACATATGTGCACGAGGTCTAATCCTAAGACCAAAAAGTTATGGTTGAAGTGGGAATACAACAAGGATGATAAGACATATAATGAATTAACTCTTGAATAGAGGACCTATTTCAGGATAGGCACATATCATCTTTTCCCTATCAAAGGGCTGAAAAAAATCCCAACATACATAGCCAATGGAAATACCATAATAATGGCCAAATAAATGATCAACCTTCCCTAGTTATAGTACATGGAAATTCAAATGTGGTTTGAAGAGAAGAAGGTAGGGAAGTCAACAATTTCATTCCCTTCCCTAATTCAAAAGCTATGTAAATGCACTAGAATCCTAGGATAGAAAAATGACATTACTAGGAAGGCTTAGAATGCTTCCTTCGTCAAATTTCTCAAAACTACCATGAGAAGGAGAGATCTTGATGAGGTACAACAACAAAACAAGAGCCTGAACACTATCATGAGACACAAGTTCCATTACTGCTACCACAAGACTACAGGCCTATAATGAGCCATTTACATAGAATTTCTAAAAATCTTAGTTGGAGGAGTAGATATGAATTAAATATATTCAAAGTTATTAATGATAGCATGCAGGCCACTATTTTTGCCAATCCAACAAGAGGGTAGATTTCGCTATAATTAGGTGGAAAATCCCAATGGTTATGACAAATTTGTGGTAATGCTACATCCTTCCAAGCGATGCTTGAAATAAGTGAAGGTGTCACAGTAGTGGTCATGAAACATTAGGACACAGTAGTCATAGTAGAAGTGATATTAGATCACATCAAGGAATCTTTCAATGTGTCTATAGTGATCCTAGTGGATTTGAATGGGACTAGAGATGCACAAATTCTTGTTGGAACTTCAATGACTCTTGCAGCCCATGAAGATGTATTAGATCAATTACTACAAATGGGAAAAGTAATGACCATCCTATTTTACATCCCCAATGATGTTACTATAATAAAATCAGATCTCATTTGCACCAAAGGAAAACTAGTCATGGCTAAGACTAAGCCGAAACATGCAAAAGATAAAGTGCAACACTTGCAACAAGAGCTAGCTACCCTAAGAGCTAAAAGATAGGACCTTGCTTGGTTTGTCCCACCTGATTAGCTGGACCAATTCAGAATAGAGTAGTTAAACAAATTAATTAAGGAGAATAAAGCTACTTAGTAAGAAAATTAGAAGGTAGTCTAGAATGTCTCTACTGCTAAAGCATAATCCTATGGCTATAAGAAGGCATTAACTACCATGCAAGAAGGAAATAAACAGCTTGCTATAGACAACACATAGTTGACCACTACAGAAAAATAAAAGAACATCTTAGAAGAAAGTGTCCACTAGTTGAAAGAACAACTGGTGAGGGCTAACCAAGACATTAATAGATTGGCAAGAGAGAACCAAACCCTCTTAATGGAGGAGATTGCACAATTTGAGAAAATTCTACAATCAAAATAAGCATGTGGCAAAATGAGGCCAAAAAGCATGAAAAGCTAAAGGAAAAATTTTGGGACTAGGTTAACATGTATAAATAGATTAATAAAAAGGAAATCTAGATGGAAAAATCCCATATTAGAGCCATGTTAGCACAAAATCCTAATTGGTAGCCCATTCTAGATAGTTATGTACTAGTTCAACAAGTGGAAGTGAAGAATAAAGACCTATAGATTGTGGAATTAAAGGTATACATGGCATTGGCTAACGATCGATATGCTATCCTTGCCATCTTAATAACAGGTCAACCTAGAAATAAGTTAGAGTAGCAAGTAGTGACCACCTATGCATTATACGAGAAAGAGTTTGTAGATAGAAAAGATGCTTTATAGAAACTCCATGTAGAAAAATCAAAATTGGAGGTGATCAAGGCTCATTACCATGGATAGAAATATGTTACCTAAAACCTACCCAAGAGACTAATAGATCATCATGAGTTGAAAGAAAAGGCTAGGCCCTTTGAGGAGGAACAAAAGTAATTTGCGGCCTAGTATGTGAAGGCCAACCAAATGTTTCCATAGTTTTCATGGCCATGGGACATATTGATGCTACCACACATTAGTTTAAAAACCTAAATGGTAGATGATCCAAGGATAAAGGAAGAAAAGTTACAAGTGCTACTCAAATAGTACAAATTTTAGAAGTCTGGCATAAAAGGGAAGCAACTGATAGAGGATCCATTGACTCCAAGAACTACATGAGCTTCTCCAATGAAGTATCTTGTAATGTTATGTCCAAATTTTTGTAAAACACCACTAATACATATAAGAGTCAATTTTGTTTGTTTGTTTGAGTCAATTAATAATTCCATACCTTCCAAATATTTTGTAAAGAACTTCTTCCTCATTTTGTTTAACTTGAGGATGAGTTTTCATTTAGTCATGGGGGTATAATGACTCATGATTTTGTTAGCCCTGATATTATATATGCAATATTAGGTCCCAAGAAATGATGTTGGATATTTGATATTGTCTCTTTTGTGCTAGCCTATAAATACAACACTTGGGTGCATAGTTGGGATATAATTTTATTGATAGATCTTAGATAGCTTTTTCATAAATTTGTAATTTCAAGTTCTATTATCCCAATAAATGCTTGCCATGTGATTTTTGTGATTGTATGAAATCCTTATTCAAGTGTGATGTACTTAGATACATTACATGACTAGAAATAAATATCAAGATTACTTTAATCATTTCAACATCTACTTAGATTTATTATTACTTTTAATTATTTAATTGTTTAATCATTTACTATTTTATTTAGTTAATCTTTCCATTTATTGTTATTTCCAATTCTTGTCATTAAGTGAAATGAGTGGAACTAATCGTAAGTGCTTAAGTGTAATTACTTGGTAACCTAGTAGTGTATTATTTCGTAAGCCTAGTGACATATGCTTGGCAATCCCAGTGGTAGTTATAGGAAGTCCAAGGCATGTGTGAACAATTAGGAATTGATACTCATTGCACATAAGCTAGTTTAGATTTTAGTTCCTACTATTAATTAGCTTAATTAATTTACCTCTTATTGTCATTAGGAGCAGCATAGGGCTAGACAACATCAATCATATGCATCACTTTGGACTAAACTATACGTGAGAAATCTACCACTAGTCCAAGTGGAAAGATATCAAACTATGATCAAAGAATAATGATTTAGATGCATGACTAGTCCCATCTATGGAATTCAACTAGATCATGCCTGAATGCTTGTAATTCATATGGTTAGGTATAGGGGTATCTCGCCACTCATCATTTGGCATCACACTCTTAAGAGTGAATGTAACATTTCATATGATATTCCATGTACTCAAGATTAAAGTCAAATGTAAAGTTAAAGTAAGAAATCTTCTCACATAAGGTTCTACTAAGTGGGGTACAAAGGAAGGTTTTAGCCCCCTTAACTAATGAATAAAATTATCATGCTAGTATGGTTCTAAATGCACAAAGAATTAAGGACTTCTTACATCTCCATGGTCCCCAAATTATGGGGGAGGTAGTAGGAGATCTTCAACCTTACTTATCCCTTACAAAGTGGTTAACTTTTGATTTTCTTAGATAAGAGATTATCATTTATACTTTTTTTTTAATGAATTCTTCTAATATATCATGCTTGGTTAAATACCTTGAGATG
>MNCI01011880.1:544305-566698 GCA_015680685.1 Gnetum montanum | reverse complement strand
ATGAAAAAGAATATCATTATGACCATGGCAAGAACCTCTTATTAACAAGATGGATGGATGGATGGATTACATGGCCTCATTTTCCAAATAATCAATCCCTCATGACTTTCATAACATAGAGAAAACCTCACCTCAATGGGCTACATCTTGTAATTTTATTCACAAATGAGATTACTAATAAATAAAATGAAAACAAAGTGTTGAAAAAGTTGAAAAGAATAGGAAAAGTTTGTATCAAGGAATGAGAAAATGATAGAAAATTGTAAAACAAAAGATGAAAAAAATTTATTAATTCTTGATTTTAGGATGGGGCATCTCCCCCACAACTAAGTTTTTGACCATGACAAGAATTAATAAGTGGATAGGTAGGCTCTATGCATTTGTGAAACAGTATTAGACTCTCATTTTCAAGCCACTGGATTTCTTATGGTTTAGTGGTGGCTATGTAAACAATCTGTTGGTCACACACTTGGTTTTGAAATGTACAATGGATCAGAATGGAAATTGTGTTAACTTTGTGGATGTCTAGCCCATGACTACACCCTTTATCATGCTGCATGGATTCTTCTATCTCTCCATAGTGCTAGATTCATCATTTCTATCAGGTGTTGGAGTAACAATGGATGTTGGCCTTTGCATAGGGTTGAAGGACATTGGTTGTGAAATGAAGGGTGTTGCACTTGATTGGCATTGTGATGGTTTAGATGAGTTAGTAGGTCCACAAGTGTTATGCTTACGCATGGGAAACATCATAAAGAAAGGATGTTTCCAATATTGTGGTGGCAATCTACTAGCATTATCATTTTCATGTATGTTCATAGGAAAAGTAGCATTCTTTCGTTGAAGTTATGGTGTTAAACCTTCCTTTGTTATTGATTGTGACATGTGATGGAGGGCAATATGAGAATATTAGGATATGATGAAGGATGAGAGGTGTGAGGTGGTGACCTTATAGAAGATGTTGTGGGTTGATGATATTCGAGAGAGTGGCAGTAGTGATTTGAAGTAGAGAAAGTAGAACTAGTTGGGGAAATAAGTTGTTGAACATAGTATTCGGATGGGTCCAGCTGACAATAAGTGTAGCATTAGCTTGATGATGGCCTCTCCCATGACTGTGGGTTCTACCACTATGTTGGATGATAGTGTTGAGGCTAGTAATAAGTCCCACAAGGATAGTGTGATTAGATGTTGGGCTATCTATAATTATCTTGTGAGAAAGGTAAGTTCCTATGCATTTTCTTTTGTATGAACCTGGGATTGCACATGAATGCTTGTGATTCATATGCTTGGGAAGAGGGGTACCTCGTTGCTCATCATTGGCATTGTTGCCAAGGACTATAGTTCTATTTGTGCTATCTAAACCAAGAAAAATTTAGTAACCTTGTTGTTCAAACCCTAAGAGTCAAATCCTGCAAAAAAAATTTATTATAATTAAATTAAACCTTAATTGCACACTTCTTATAATTTCATTAACACAAAATGTCTTCTTCTCATAGGAGTCCATCTATGCCTAGGGCAGTCAAAGTGCCTCAACAATACTGGGTGGTATATGCTTATCTTGATGAGTATGTACCAAACTTCACCTTTATCTTGCATCAAGATGAACTATTGTGGTGGCATGACATGGAAGGCAACATTGTGTTGCCACCTGATCGATCTGTTCTAGCAATGTTGTAGCTAATGCATGCATGACATGGGCTTCAACATCTTCGTGGAGAATATGAGATGCGAGATCTTGACTAAAGGGATTATCGTCCAACAGAAGCACAAAGATTAAGGGATCATTAGTTGGAGCACCAACACGAGCTTATGAATGGAAAGGGCTTAAATAATTTTCCACCTCTGCTTGGTCCACTTGATGGAGGTGACCACTTCTTTAGTGATTCTCCTCTCTTTGACTTTATTCAAGGAGCCCTCAACTAGAATGTACAATCCATAATTCATAATCCAGGTTTTGGTCAAAATGGATCCAATGACAAAAATGAATCTATAGAAGCAAGTTAGGAAAAGGGGGACAAAGGAGATCACGATCATGATCATGGTCATGAGCATCGAAGAAAGGGTGATAGGCATTAGCATGGAGCAAGTTCTCCTTCTTCTTTCCCTTCAATATCTTCTTCTTTTTCTTCTTCTGGCTCAAATCATGGCAACAGAAGGAATAACTATGATAGAGGTGATCGATGGAACCAAAACAACAAAAGGGACCATCAAGACAGTCATGATCAAAGACATGGGCAATCTAGAGAGGTCCATCATCAAGAAAGAAGGGCTAGTAGAGTGCATCATAGGCACCATCACCATGGCTTTGATGAACCTCTACTTGCCACTCGAGGCATGTTGAATATTGTAGAGGTTGTGAGGATTCCAACAAGGCACATGAAGGATAGCAAAATAAAGAGGCTGGACATGAACAATATCCCTTGGTTTGAGGGAGGATATGATGTTGATCCCCAAAATCATCTCCAGGCCTTCTAGGATGCTTGTGCCTTGTAGAATATTGAAAATGACTAGTAGAAGTTGAAATTATTTCCAAGGACACTCATAAAGGAAGTAGAAAATTGGTATCGATCCTTGGAACCAAAATTAGTCACGTGATGGAGTATGATGTTGGAATTTTTCAATGACAAATATCAAATGTATGAACATCCTAAGGGATGTTGCCTAGTTGTGTCACACTTGCAGGAATCTGGGCTATATGGATTACATCCACGACTTGCACAAAGGCAACCATCCAAAATATTACCTTATCCATAAGACAATCCTTGACAATTCCACCAACCATAGTAGTACTATCCAAGTGAAACTTCACTACAACCCTATGAATTGTACTAGTAGTTGTAGCAACCACAATCATGTGCATTGCCACCTCCAAGATAGCAATATCCTTACCGGCAACTAGATCCCTATGGTTACTATGTTCAACAATCTTCATCTCCATGGGACTCCTTTGGTCATGTTGCTGATTACCAACCTCACCACTACCCTCCTAAAGTACACCAATCACCCTATCTTAGGAGGGATGCCACCTACTATCCTCATGCACCTCTTGTCCCTACACCTACTCCTCCATCTCCTACATAGCTACCACCTACTCTATCCATGTAGGGTGAATTTCCTACCCAACCACAACAAAGGAATGCTAGGAGGGTAATTAATCTACAACCACTTAACCCACCAAGCAGGTCAGAACCACGAACAAAGAAAAGATATTTCTTCTAACCTCATGGTCCACCAAAGCACTCAGACACATTAGTGGTTAGTAACCCTGCTCCTCCACCTTCCTCTATCTCACATCTATCTGAGTCCCCTTCAAACCAAAATCCCTCTTGAATCCATACTGTAATGCTAACCCATGTTGTATCTAATCAAATTCAAGCTGGTAACCTACTCAGAAAATTAGCTAATCCTAAGAGTCCCCTAGTATATTTACAAATTACTAGGAATAAGTCATGTAAAGCTCTTCTTGAATATGGTTCCAGTGTTAATTTTATCTTGCATGAGATGTACACAATGTGAAATCTTCCTCCCTTAAAGAAGAGCAACATCCAGTTAGAACTGGCAGACTAGTCCATCACAATTTCATTGGGACTAGTAAAGTACATTATAACCATTATTTATGGGTGGTCATACCTTGTCGATTTCCTAGTAATCAAAGTGGAGAACTACAAGGGGGACTTTCCAATTATTATGGGAAGGGCATGGTTAAGCACTGTTGATGCTAAAATGGACATTAGACATCTTTCCTTGGAGATATCAAAAGAAAATGAATTTGGAAAGATCGAGAAGAAGAGAGTTTCATATATTGCATATAGTGATTTAAGCTGTCATTGTGTGCAGAAGTTATGGTTAGTAAAACAAACATCTATCTTTACATGCCATCAAGGTGCACCAAAAGCTAAAATCCAAAGATGCCTGTACATAGTAGCCACAACTTAAGAAGACACCCAGTGGCTGACAGCTGATTCTAGTAGAAGTACATTATGTATGGAACCTACTGAGCGCCAAGTATGGATGAACTCGAGCAAGTTCATCACTAGCTCTCTAAAGGAGAAAATGATGATGTCAATTGGGGAGAGTCAAAACTTCCTGATAATTTTAAATAAGAGCCCATTGAATTGAAGACACTACCAATTGGAATGGAGTATGTATTCTTGAAAAATGGAAGGTTGATCATCATTAATGTCAAGCTTGTTGTAGAATAGAAGAAAAAGTTGATAAAGGTTGTGTTAAAATGGTCAATAGCCTTTGCCTAGTCATATTCTAAGCTCACTGGGATAGATCCAAGAATATGCTAGCACCAAATATACATTGACCCTATCGTTAAGCTAAAATGATAGCCACAACGACATTTTAATCCTAAATTAAAGCAAATTATCAAAGAGGAAATTAAACAAATACTCAAGGAAGGATTCATTTACTTTATCATAGATAGTGAGTGAATTAGTCCACTCGTGATTGTACCCAAGAAAGGAGGAAAATGGCAGGTGTGCATCCAATTCTGGTTGCTCAACTTGGTAACTTTCAAAGATCATTTTTCATTGCCTTTTTTCAACCAAGTGTTAGATACCATTTCTAGGCATAGCTATTATATCTTTCTAGATGGTTATAATGGCTATAACCAAATCTAGATTGCACCAAAGGATCAGGCAAAGATGACTTTCACAAGTCCTTGGGGGACTTTCACTTACCATCAAATGCCATTCAATCTATGTAATTCCATAGTCACATTTCAACAATTAGTTCTTAGCATTTTCTAATAACAGATCGATAGTAGGGTAGAAGTCTTCATTGATGAATTTTCTACCTGCAAAGCTACGTTCAAGCAAGTCCTAGACCATCTTGAGCAAGTGTTGAAACAATGTGTAGAAACAAACCTCTAACTCAATTGGTAAAAGAACCACCTTATGGTCTAGGAAGGCATAGTCTTGGGGCATTATATTTCAAAAGTAGGAATCAAGGTGAACCCTAAAAAAATAAGGGTCATCCAAGGAATAACCTGCCAACCTAAAACAATTAAAGAAGTATGGTCATTCATTGGTCATACTGGCTACTATCGGCGCTTCATCAAGAATTTTTCCAAAATCACCAAGCTATTGGTAGAATTAACAAAGAAGGATGTATCACACATCTGGACCCCTACATGTGAAATAGCATTTCAACAATTGAAACAAAATCTTGTTGAAACCCCCATTCTACAAACACTTAATTATTCTAGACCATTTCATGTGATGACTGATGCATCGAATTATGCATTGGGGGCAATGCTTACATAGATGAATGGTCAAAAACATCCATATTACATTCACTACATAAGCTAAAGCATTACAAGTGCATAGTTGAACTACAACACCATAGAAAAGGAGTTGATGGAAGTGATGTTTTCCTTAGAGAAGTTCAGGCACTATGTGCTTGGCTATAAAGTGTTCATGCACATAGATTATAGCACCATCCAGTTTCTAATGAATAAACCAACAATGAATCCCCATATCATAAAGTGGCTTGTGATTTTTTAGGAGTTTGATCTCATGATGGTAGATCAAAAAGGTGTGGAAAATGTGGTCGTGGATCACTTATCATGACTAAGATGGGATGACAAGGAGAAGGAGAGCCCCTTATCTGATCAATTCCTTGACGAATCTCTACTTGCAAGGGCTATTAAAGCACAAATGCCTAATGAACCAAAATGGTATAACACCAGCCTCACTTATCTACTCAAGCAAGAACTACCGTAAGCGTTGGACACTAGAAAGAAATAATAGTTTCTTCATCGGGTCAAGCATTTCATGGAAATTAATGAAAACCTTTACAAAGTCTATTCCGATGGCCTAGTACATTGGTTTGTTCTTGATATGAATCAACTATGTGTTCTCTAGGATGCTCATGAAGGCCCTTGTGAGGGCCATTATGCTAGGAGACACATAGCCATAAAAATCCTCATGGTAGGATATTATTGGCCAACAATCTTTAGGGATGCACACCAATTCATCCATGCTTGTGATCATTGCAAGAGGAATGGTGGAATGATAGCTCGAATGGAAGGGCCACAGTAATGGATTTAACCTCTTAAGCCATTCAATATTTTGGCCATTGACTTTATGAATCCCATCTCACCTTTATCAAATGGAAAGGCACATATAATAGTCACAATTGACTATTGCACCAAGTGGGCAGAAGCAACATCATCACTGACTATACATCCACCACTACTACTCGATTTGTATAACAAAACATCATAAACAAGTTTGGTGTGCCTCGTGCATTGATTTCTAATAATGGAACTCATTTTATAGGTGCTACTTTCTAGAAACTGATGTAGTGCTTGGGGGTTGAGCATAAACTGACAACACCATATCACCCCCAAGCCAATGGTCAAGTTGAGATTACTAATCAGGAGATTACAAAAACTCTAACATGCACCATTAGCAAATACCAAAGGGACTAGAGCACCAAATTAAATGATGCTCTTTAGGCCTATTGCTCCACATGGAAGCTTCCCATAGGCTATTATCCCTATGAGCTCATGTACAGAAAACTACCAACACTACCTATCCAATTTGAGCTTCATACATTCTCTACAGCCTATGACCTTGACCTGAATTTAAGTCTAGCACAAAAAAAATGATTAATGAACCTTAACTTGCTAGATGAAAATTAGTGAATGGTCCTATCATCCAACGAAATGCATAAAGGATTCAACAAGAAACGCCATGACCTCAAAATAAGAAAAGTTAAGTTTCAACTAGGAGATAAGGTCCTCTATTGGAATCCTACACATGTACCCAAATAAACCAAATTTCAAGCATTGTGGAAAGGACCTTAAATTAGTGATAAGCCTTTTCCATCTAGGGCAATGACCATCTAGAAACTTGACAGCCCAAATAAAAAATAATTAGTCCACATCCAATAAGTAAAACCTTTCCATGAGCCTAAGCCAACCAACTCAACAGACACCTTTCCAGATGGACAACCATCTTCAATCTTTTGGATCTCTCCCTTCCAACTTAGTCATGGGGGAGATGGCCACCCATAATAACACTTTATATGGCTCCTTAGTCTTTTGACTTTTTTGTTTTATATATTTTTGGTTTTACAAATTTTTGTTTTTGTATTCTTTGTTTTACATATTTATTTTACATCTTTTTATTTTTCAAGTTATTTCTCTTTTCTAAGTTTTTTTTTTACACCATTGTTAATCTATTTGATATTTATTGCATACTCTTTTACTTTATTTTATATCTTCTTATGTTTGATGTGTTTCTGTACTCTTTCTGCTAATAAGGTGTCACGCACAATGGTAATGTGCTACTCGATGGTGGTATGTTTTATTTGTAATTTGATTATTGATGTTTGGTTTCTAACTTTGAATGTTGTTACTAATGATTGGAACATGGTTTCTTTTCATGTAATAGGTAGTGAGTCCACATCATTCACCCATCCACATACTCTATGGTTTTCCTTGTTTTGGAAACATGCAGTCCCTTCTTCATTAATGCAACTTTAATAAATTGGTGACTTGTGTAGTTTTCAAAATCGAGAAGGAATCAAAGGTTTGGATAGGATGTGGCTTCAAAGGGATGCGGTATTCTTCGTGATTTTTTGTTTCCTGTGTGCAAGAATGTTCTCGTGAACTTCTCACCCAACCACATCATTTCACAATAGGAAGTCAAATAAGTCCTTGCGTGGTGTGGTCCTCATCAGAGATATGAGAATTCAAAACACACCCCTTGGACAAAATAAATGTGAAAAATGCATAGGTCTTTCAATGGTATGGTTCCTATTCAAAAAAAAACATGGGAATTCAAAGCACACCCCTTAGATCAAATAAAAAAGGCTAGAAGAACTGGTTATGGGACTTGTCTTGTCTCCTCTAACTAAGGCCCTTTCTCACTTCCTACTTTCTCTCCAATTTGGAATGGTGGTTGTTTTCTGGGAGCATTCATGTGTCCTAGGGGATGGAATACTCTTATAATGTTGATGCAAAGTCACTGAAAGTGGTTGGTTTTGGTCTAGACTAAGGATGGATCCTACCAAGTCACTTAATCACAAACTCCACAAGAGACTTTATGTGACCATAATTAGGAACTCCATTCCATTCTCTCTATCATCCATCTATGTTTTTCATGCCTCACCTCATTGCCGATTTCATGTTTTGATTTAATGTTCTAGTTTGATGTGTCAAGTTTCTTAGTTGGTTACTTTTGGGTTTTTGTACTTAACTTTTTGTAACCATTAATCATCCAGGGAGCCCATAGACTCCTTGTTTTGAAGTTATGTAAGGGCATAAAAGGCCTGTGCCTGCTTTGGGAAGGACCCACTTGCATATCTTTTGGTTTGGTCAAGTTAATTTCTTTACCCTTAGACATTGTTACAATTAAATTATTTTTATTTATCCCATGCATGCCATCCAAATTATACACATCTTCACAACCATTTTTAGTGAAATTTTTCTTATTATTGTGAATTTTTATAGCCTCTTTCTAGTATTCCTTGTGTTAAGCTTTTTCTAAATTTTATGGACTACTTCTCTTAAACCATTCATCAGTCTTTCCACTAACACTATCAAGTAACCAATCTATCACAATCACAACTTAGCTAGATAAAATCACCAACAAGACAAGGTATTTAGCTATTATCTATTACACTTTATATACTAATCCTTGATTTTTTTGTGATTGTAGTGGAAAGCATGGACTGGAAGTAGGACTATCTTCACCAAAGAGGATGCACCAGTATCACTCACAAGAGATTGTTCATGACCGCTAGATCTCTTCTACCTCTCCCTCATTCTTCTATTTCCAAGAGGGGTTGGATGTCCTTTGGATCTATGGGTGTTATTTCCTATTGTCCTGAGCACCCAATTTTGTACACAATTGTAATGTTGTATGCTCGGGCACTTCTATATTCGTT
Source organism: Gnetum montanum (assembly GCA_015680685.1). Lineage (NCBI taxonomy): Eukaryota > Viridiplantae > Streptophyta > Gnetopsida > Gnetales > Gnetaceae > Gnetum > Gnetum montanum. The sequence continues at coordinate 557,791 of MNCI01011880.1, read as the reverse complement.
TATTTTCTCTATGTCACTCTACATGTCAATCGAATAGTTCACACCCCCTAATATATTTTGTAAAGGACTTGTTCCTCTTCTTCTATACTCAAGGATGAGTTTTCATTTAGTCATGGGGGTATCATAAATGGTGTTTTTCATACACTTTGATATTGGGGTGGTCGTGATATCAGGTACACAATATCGAGTACGCAATATCATGGCTCAAAATGTGATATCATACATTCGATATCATAGGGTTACTCCTAAGTCTATAAAGATAGCACCCAAGTGCACAATTGAGAGTAGTTTTTGGAAGTCAAGTAGCAAAACTCTTGTAGTTTGTCCAATTGAGAGTTAGAATATTTTCCAAATGCCCACAGCAAGAGGTCTAAGTGTGAACGGATCTTTATTCAAGCATTGATGTATCTGAACACGCCATTATGTTGGCAATAAAGACAAACTCTTTGATTCATTCCTTGCAACACTTGAGACTTTCTTTCTTATGCATTTATATATTGTGGTTTCATGTAATTTAGATTAATGTTTTCATGCAGTAATTAATTTTGATTGAACAAGCGCTTATTAAAAGACACAAACATGACCACTTCGAACATACATGTGACACTTGGTCACTCAGAAATGATTAGTGTTTGACAACCCAGTAATGTTTACACAAAGTTTAGGATGTGTCCGAGAAGTGGGAACAATTACTTGCGTTAGGCTAGATTAGACCATAGTTTACTTAGCATTTAATCACTCTTACTTTTATTCTTGTTCTAGGCGAGTAATTTGATAAAACACAAAATTATAAAAATCTTATGCCTCAGTCACACTTAACCATACAACTGCATTTCACAAGTGGGACTAGGAAGACAATGAATGGACAACACACATGCACTGTTTAGCTCTAGTGTACTTCATAATTATAGTCTATGGAATTCGACTGGATCACACATGAACGCTTGTGATTCATATGGTTGGGTATAGGGGTGTCTTGCTGGTCATCAAAAGCCAACATTGCTACATGCATCAAGGTCATTTTTATTGTCATTAGTTCACAAAAGTGATGGAGTGCTCTCACTCCTTCTTTGACTAGAAATCTTAACAAGGAAAACATGCTAGGCTTCTTATCCCCTCATGTATGCAAGGTAATATGTTGCTATGATGTATGACACAAAGACTTTGCCCATTGTTGGTAAGAAAGTAAATTCATTATTGTAGGAAAGGAGCTAAAGTTGTAATTAATAGTCAATACTAGCAATAGTATTATAGCCCATGGTTTTTTTACATCTAACCATTGTCAAAAAAAATTCCCAAAGAGAAATTATCTCAAGTTTTATGGCTATGCCATAAATGAAAAGGCTAACTACAATTTATAGGAGGGCTACATGCTTAACATGTGTAGGCATAATACATCAACCTTGTGACAACATAACTACCCAACATTGATGGAGTAGGTTGACATATGTTTTAAAATCTTAAGCTTTGCTTTTGTAACGAAACTAGAAACGACATTTATAGAAGTGTCATTTTCACACTTTTTTATGTATGTGATGCTTAGAATTTTTTTAAAGGGAAAGTCTAGAAATTTATATAACAAAATGAATGAACCCCCAAATCAACAATTACAACAACAATATTATCATGGAGGGTAGAATATCTATGGGTTAAACATTTTATGAGGATCATGTGCAACAACTAAAGAGAGTTACTAGAAATTGAACAAAATGCAGAAAAAGCAAAAAACTACAAAACATGGAAGAAGCTACTAAACATTAACTACAACTAAGGTAGAAATGATAACTATCAAAAGAAATACAAAGCATTTTCGAGGAATTTCACCCCTCATTAATGTGCCTTTGATGTCGGATGCATACCAAAAATAGGAATAGTAGTAGATAATTTATAGGAAGAATATAGTTCTTTCTAGGGGTGAAGAAAGAGTCACCATGCTTAGATGGTACATACATTATTAGGATATTGAAAGGAAAGCACCAACTCAACACACCGGCTAAGTCCACTAACAATACCCTAGTGCCAATCATAGGAAACAACACTAATCATGGAAACATAAATGTCCCCACAAGGAGCACTAGATACTTGAGTAATGAGTATATTTCTTTATATACATAGATATCTTGTGCACACTATGGGTCCAAGGAGCAAGTTTTACCAAATGGGAAACCTGCCCAGCTCATGAATCAACAACTACTATAAGCTCATGAGATAATATGGATTATACAATAATTGTTCAAATAATACTAGTATTCAAGCACACTAGGAAAAGATAGATAGATAGATCTAGATATCGTATATATAGAAAGATAGAAATATATAGAGTATCATGGTTGGGCCCTTCCCTCAACCTAATCGGTTGATGTTCGTAGTCCCAGTATTTCATTTTGATATTTGGTGGCATTAACCAAACTATAATTTATTGTATTATATCTTTTTTTCATGTTGCACTGCGCCCTTAGCCAAATATTATGTGTTTCTTAGAACTATTACTATTGGGAAATTCAATGGTAACACGTGACATTTATGTGATTGTAATTACCTTGCATATCACCACAAAAAACTCATTTTTCATAACCAACAATTCATTAAGCATTCTTATTTAATAAAAATTACATTTATATTATTAATACTATGATAAATTCAACTATAACTTTTTCCTAGTAAATCGAGAAGGTTAAAAACTTGGAATCAACATTGTTGATATTTTACATCACTGAAATTCAACAAAACAAACTTTAAAATGTGATTATTTATGGTGAATGTAAACAAATAATAGTATTTATTATACATTTAGTTAACTTATTTAATATATGTATATTAACTATTTTTTACAATAAATTACATATTTCTATATCTTTATGCATTTTTTGGAAGCTTTACAAATTTGACAAAGAGTGTTTCATGTATAAAAGTAGGAAAAATGCATAATTTACCCATAAAATTTCAAGCCTGATTCCATCAAATAGCATAGTTATACTATCTTTTTTATTATCCTAAATTATTATAGAAAAAATTACATTAGATAAAAGTAATCCAATCTATTTCTTAAGCACTCTTGATTTGCTTTGGTAGGGTTTGAAGACTTTCTTTCAATTTCTCTCTTTATCATGGCTTTTATCATGGCTTTTACTGTGCGGTTATATTCTTTTGGTTGCCTGATATGATCTCAGATTACCCCAACAGTGATGCCAGAGCTTTGTTCAGTATATCTATGCTGGTTGCTTTAGTAAATAAAAAGGCTGGTGTGAACTGAAGCAGATGTCAGCACCAAAATCCCAAACTTCAAGAACTGTCATTTCTCTGCGGAATTGAAGGAGGTCTTAAGTCCTTCAACGAAGCTGTCTGATCTAGAGCAGCTGCTGGGCATCCGAAGAAAGCAAACAAGAGGATCAAAATTGATGCAGAGATTTCTTCTTTTTGTTTTGTTGAGAGATTGGATCTTGGTAGGATAGCCTTACTTGCAAGCCCACCATTTCTGCCTGGAAATCTAGTCTCATTGCCGTAATTCCTAGTCTCTTGCGCAAAGCATGCACAGGTAGATCTGGGGAAGTGGCGACAGTAAAAGAATAGTAGACGGTTGAAATTTCAAAATTCTAGTAGGCGCCAGCTAGAAGCTCTTTTAACTTTAAAAAAAATGTCTTAATAAGTTTACTTATCATTAAAAAATGTTATTAGTATTTTAAAAATTTAGAATAATTTATTATTAAAAGTTAGAATAAAAAATACAAGTTTATTTTCATAAATATAATATCTTTAAAAGTTTATTATAAATGAAAATCAATTATTATTAACTTATTTTATAATAAAAACTTTTTAAAATATTTAAAAATCCATTTACTAATTTATAATTAAGCTTTTTCAAATCTCAAACCATTATATTAACACATTTTTAAAATCTTTTAGCATTTTTAAAGTACTTTACATTCAAAAATTAACATATTTTACATCAAAGTCATGAAAAGATACCTAAAAGAGTTGAATCCATGGCTCATACAGAGTTGAATCTATGGCCAAAGAGTTGAATCTGGGTAGAGTGGCTTGATTATCTAAATCTTACAGTGGCCGAGGAAAAATGTAGGACGCAAGAGTTGAAAATACAAAGAAGTAGAGTTGCTGAGCGACTTTCAGAACAACATCTAGAGGTGTGGTGCCGGATGTGTGGTGCCGGACGTGGCGTGCAAGTGCAAGCGCACCAAACGTGAAGTAATCGATGAGCCTGGCAAGCTTTGCCGTAGGAAGTAATCGATGAGCCTGGCAAGCTTTGCCGTAGGAAGTAATCGATGAGCCTGGCAAGCTTTGCCGTAGGAAGGCCTAAGACATGGCAAGGTTATGCTATGATCTGTGTGTGATCTAATTCCAACATTGGTATGTTGTCAGGTTATGACCGGTTGCCTTGCTGATGTGGCATTAGCAGGGTTGGAACCTGCAGCTAACCTTGTCGCATTTGAAGGTGAAGGTGGCCGTGGACGTGGTGATTAAGAGTTAAAGATGGTTGTGGAGGTGGGGCTTTTATGATATCATGGTGTAGTGCATTACTACTGCAAGTGCACTACTACCGCAAATTACGGGAGCTTCATAGCATGGCCATGATGAGGCAATGTAGTAGAAAGAGCTAGATGATTGTAGCGTGGGCCCCTCAAATGTATACCTTAGGCATTTTAACTAACATTACCAGTTATTTCTAGACATCACCATTATGGGGGTGTTGGATCCCGAAAAGAAGTTTTATTAATAAAAAAGAGTGGCAAATACATAAATCACATTAAGTCACAGAGACAAAAATATGGAAAAATAAGAACACTAGGGATGAAACTTTGGAAAACATCCTCATAAATAACTATTCTCGAAAGGGAGAGACCCAATATGGAAAAATAAGAACACTAGGGATGAAACTTTGGAAAACATCCTCATAAATAACTATTCTCGAAAGGGAGAGACCCAATCTAGGGAACTATCGTCCACCAACCAGCCAGCCTGTTACAAGAGAGCGGCGGTAGAAATTTGGACAAGGCTAATGGTGCTCAATAAAAGGTAGAGAGACCCTCGTACAGAGACTGTAGTCAAATGTAAGAAGGGAAGCTTCTATGTAGAGATCCTTGATGAAGAGGGATGCTTGAGTGCACGGGTCTATCCAAAGGCTGTAGAAGATGACTAAACTAATGAATATCCATTTTGAACTTTGATGCTTGAGATCACCATTATGCACAAGGACATGCTCTGATGTGTTACCTTGAGCTAAAGTGCACTAGCCTAAATCATGATGGATTCATTATTATTTTTCTTAAGTTCTTATTATCTTAGAATTTAAACTGGAAGATGGATTCAACTCTTCTAAGAAGAGCACATTTGTAGGTTGTGCAAATTAAGAATCTTTGAAGATGAATTACATGTATTTCTTTCTTGTGCTATGATTCCCGATTTGAGCTAGTGTTGTTAGAGCAAAAAGCCTATTTGATTTATTTTTGATGCCCCCATTTATGCTCAGACAATTTGTAGAGTCTATCTTTATTTTTTATGAAAATGTAATAAAGCTTTATTTCATTTCATTTTTAAGGCAAAGAAGTTGGAAATGCCCATGTGTGAGAGGCATAGCAGATGTTTTTAGTCATGAAGCTTATGTGCAAGCCAAAGCAAGGAAGGGTGTGCATGTAGTATATGGTTAGTATTTCACTCTACAAGAGGAGGTGGCGGAGTATTAAATGATTAAAGAGAGTCCTTGAAACTATGTTTTCAAAACTCCTTTGTTATTGATGAGTGACAAGGTACCTCTTATGCCCAACCATATGAATCACAAGTGTTCACGCACAATCCAGTCGAATTCCATGTATGGGACAAGTTGTGGCATCTAGATCATCATGTCTTAATCACAATTCACTATCTTCCCACTTGGGCTAGTGTTAGCTTTGTCACGTATGATTTAGTCCAAAGTGAGGGATATGATAATTAATGTTGTTTTGGCATTAGGCTACTCCTAACGATAATAATAAAATCATCTAACTAATTAACAATAGAAAGTAAAGTCTAAACTAGCCTACATGCGATGAGTATCAATTCCTAACCTTCCATACATGCCTTGGACATTGTGCAACTACTACTGGGATAACCAAGCATACTATTACTAGGCATACTAAATAATAACACTACTGGGTTACCAAGTAATTATACTTAAGTGCTCGCAATTAGTCATACTCATTTCACATAATAATAGAAAAAATAAATAGTCAATGATAAACATTAAATAAGGAAAATAGTAAGCATTTAAGTAATTAATAATAATAAAGCTCATTGGATGCTATAATGATGGAAGTAATCTCGATCTTTATTGTCGAACATGTAACGTATCGAAGTATGTCACACTCAAATAAGGATGTCATACAATTACTTAACATCACACTATGGGCATGCACTAGAAATAAACTAACAAATCTTCTTTATGTCCACATCTAAAATCTATATCTCTCTACCTCTACAAATCATGCATCCAAGTGTTGTATTTATAGGCTAGCATGGATGAGGCAATATGGGATTCCTAACATCAAAGGTTGTGCCCTAATATCATATAACCAATAACGTGGCTCTAATATTAGATACCCAATACTAAAGCCCTACCAAAACATAACTCATCATACCTCCATGACTGAATGAAAACTTATCCTCAAGTTACACAAAATGAGGGATAAGTTCTTTACAAAATATTGGTAAGGTATGGGATTATTAACTAACTCTAATAGACACACCAACTAACTCTTTCATGTCATAGTGGTGTTTGACAAAAATGAACACAACGTGACAAAAAAACAAAATTGGGGGAGCTATGTAGTTCCCAGAGGTAGTGCATCTTCCATTGGCTACTTCCCTTTGTCGTGAGGCTTCCGAAATTTGTAATGATTTAGGAGCACCTACAACTTCTCCTCCTTCATTCTTGGGTCATGCATCATCTAGGCTAATGATCCAATGTTTGCTAGAACTAGTACATCCCATAGACATGGTAGTTGTAGTAACATCTGATTCACTTTCACATACCATGCTGCAAATTGCCTCCATCCCTCCTCAAAAGTCCTAACCTTTTCTATCAATTCATGATAATCTATTAATCTCTTGGCCAGGTCTGAAACTACATCTTTCTACCCATGGTAGCAAGCATTAATTTTTTCTAGTTCTGAGTTTCTCATGGGAAGTTTCTATAGAACATCTTTTCTATTTGCAAACTCTTTCTCATATAAAGCATAGGTGGCTACTACTTGTTGCTCCAATTCATTTTTCCACTGACCTGTTGTTAACATGATAAGGTCAGCATAATGAAGATTAGCTAATGCCATGTACTACTTCAAATCTTCAATCTGTAGGTTCTTATTTTTCACTTTTTCTTAGTGGACTAGGGTGTAGCTATACAAGATGGATTACCATTAAGGATTTTGGGCTGACATGGAATTGATGCAAGCCTTTACCATCTAGATTTCTTTTTCATTGATTTGCTTATACATGTCGATCTAGTCCCAGAAGTACTCTTTCAACTTCTCGTGCTTCTTGATCTCATTCTTACATGTGCTTATCTCAATTATAGACTTTTGGTATATTACATATACCTCCTCCATTATGAGGGTTTTGTTCTCTCTAGCCAATCTACTTATGTCCTAGTTAACCCTCACTAGTTACTCCCTCAACTGGTGGATGCTCTCTTCTAAAACATTTTTCTACTTCTCAATAGTGGTCAACCTTGCATTATCAGCAACAAGTTGCTTATTTTCTTTCTATGCAATGATCAATGCTTGACATGAGCATATGGCTTGGCTTTAACAATTGAGGCATTCTATACCACTTTCTCCTTTTCTTGTTTAGCCACTTTGTTTTTCTTAATCAATTAGCCTAGGTGCTCTGTTTGAAATTCCTCTAACTAATCAAGTGCAACAAATTGGAAAGGATCCCTTCTTTTGGCTCTCAAGACAATGAGCTCTTGTTGTAATAAATGCACCTCTACTTCTACATGCTCTTCCCTAGTCTCTGCCATGACCAATTTTTCCTTGGTGGCTATGAGGCTAGATTGTACCGTAGTGACATCATTGAGGATGTTGAGGTGGGTTGTCATGACCTACCTAGTTTGTAACAATCTATCGAGCACATTCTCATGAGCTGCAGGAGTCATCAAATTTCTAGCTAACATTTGTACATCTTTGGTTCTAGTCAAGTCCACTAGAGGCACAACAAGCACATTAAAGAATTCTTTAATGTGGTCTATTATTACTTCTCCTACACCTACCATATCTTGATGCTACATGACCATGACTATGGCACCTTCTTCCATTTCAAGCACCACTTTGAAAGATGTGGCATTTCTAAAGATCTGCTACAACAACTAAGCTTCTCGTCCTGATTGTAAAGAAATCTACCCCCTTGATGGATCGACAAAAAATATTGGCTGAATAGTAGCATTAATGACTCAAAAGAGGTTAGATTCATCCTTTCTTCCCCACCTGAGAGATTTAGTAATTTATTTCAAGTGACTCATTATAGGCCTATAATCTTGTGGCAGTGGCAATGGAACTTGCAGCTCTCATCATTGCTCTAGTTCTTGCTTTGGCTCCTTCTCTAGTTTCTACTCTCACTCCTTTTCTAGTTTTTATTCTTGCTCTTCATCAAGGTCTTCTGCTAGTTTAAGCAACTTAGAGAATGAATCATTTTAGGCCCTCCTAGGAACATCATTGGTGTAACCTAGGATTCTGGCGCACTTGCACAACTTTGTGATTAAGCAAGTGAATGGAAGTGTCAGCTTCCCTACCTTTCCTTCCTTGAACTACCATTGAATCTTTATGAAGTACAATTGGATAAGATTGGCATTATATTTTCTCATCAATATTGCACTTCCTTTGGCCATGTAGGTTGATATTTTGTTAAGCCCTTTAGTTGGGAAGAGATTATATGTGCTAATCTTGAAATAAATTCTCTCTTCCAAAGTTAGCTCACTATATATTTTTTCTTCTTTATTATCTACCCTCTTCAACCACAACTTCTTTGTTTCTATGTCAAACCTTATGGACAAGTGTGCTACCTTAGCTCCCACATTTGGCATGTTCAAAGCCATTGTAATGGCCTTAACTGAGAAAGAAATAAAAACCCCATCAATGTTGATGGTGGTGCCCTTCTCTTTGTTGTGTTAGAATTAGTATGTCTCACTGAGGTACCATTCCCCACTTTTAGAATGAATATGCCATAAAGGTGATACTTGAAGCTAAGTTTTGATCGCCTTAGGAACAAATTCCATGAATGGTCCAAAATTCTTTTCCATCATGACTGTGATTAACATGGATCACTCCTAGATGACTTGAAGGCATTCTTGAAATAATGTGAGGTGTTGTTCCTATGCTTGAGCCTATGGTCTTGTAGCCTCTACCTATACTAGCTATCTTGTAACAAGGGCCTCTTAATGAATGCTAAATGATTTGGCCTCCTATTCTTTATGCACAAGTGGTGGGCCTTGTTCTCCTACTCAACCTCTACCACCTCTCAGGTGTTTGCTTGCACCCTACAAAGGTCCTTCTTATCCTCCTCTTTTTGGGACCATCTATAATCAATCAAGGATTTGGTTTTCCTAAGGTGTTTTTCATTTATCATTAATAGGATTATACCTTACTCATATCCTTAGTTCCATTAAGTTCTCAGTTCATGTGATTGTAGAGTTAGAGAAATTTTAACTTCTTTTATGACCCTTCTTAATTGGCTTCTTTTCTCGTATGTATGGCTTATAATGATAGTTATGATTCCTTAGGTGTGATAACTAAATATTTTGGCATGCATACAACTGATTGTTGATTAAAATACTTTACATTCTTACCCTTATAATACCTTCTAGGTGATAGCAAACTTCAAAAAATTGATGCAAGTTTTTCACACAAGAAACCAACACGCCACCCCTACCCCCCACCGCACCGCCCCCCCACCCCCTTAATGAAATTGAACACTTCGAGATCAAATAGGTTCAAAACCATGAAAATTAAAGTAGTATGGAGCTAGATATCGCATGTGGAAGTTGGATGCACAAAGCTCTTAGTCAAGAGAGAAAAATGCAAAAACTTCCCAAGCTTTAATTGATGAGAATGAATTTTTGAAGCATCATGGGGGCCCTATTTATAGATTTTTATTGACCCAACATCAGGTAGCCAATATTAACTCCCACTCAATATTGGGTACCTGATATTGAAGGTATTAAAATTACACCTCATGGGGACATTCAACATGGAAAATGAAGCTCTATGATTGGTTGGAAGGTTTCATGTAATGTCCAAAGTTTTGAGGTAAGTGAGAATTCATATTTAGGCACCAATAATGTTAGAAGATGAAATCATAAGAATTAAAAGCTTTGGAAAATATAAGAAAAGGGTACTAAGTTCATGATATAGAATGGATAGGTTGTATGATAAAGGAAGGTGTTGAAATTGACATTTATGCACTTCAAAGGTTCAAGATGATGTAGTTATGTTAAAAAAGTATAAGTTACAAAAGTTATACAAGTGGGTCCTCCCCAAAGTAGGCTTTAGCCCTTAATGGCCTTGTATGACTACACCTAAAAATTATACAAATGTACCAAAGGGGTTGAATGCAACACATACCTATTGAACACAACACACATGTTAGAACTAGAAATTTGAGAAAATAACTCTATGTTACATAAAACCACAAGTTATAATCATGTAAGTAATGAGATGAGATGGATTTTAGAAAGGATTATAGAAATTGGGACGTGAGATGCCTTACCATAGGCATAATGAATCCTTGTGTGTTATTAATGGTTAGTGTAATAATTAGCCCTTATTTCCAAGATTCAAACCGCATTCTAATGACATCACATTATTTTATCTCTTGGATTGACAACTAGAATACTACCATTGTTGTAAAAAGTAGCATCACTTGGTGTTTTGTCCAAGGAAGGAGCTTATTCATGACACTTCTCTCTCTCTCTCTCTCTCTATTTCTAAGAAGCCACCAACCTTTAGGCATGGGTAACATGTCTTTCTAGTGGGACCCTTAGAAATTTATTCGATACCCTTTTATTTTATTTTTATTTGTGTTAACCTTACCAAGGGACTACCTTCAAGCATGGGTAACATGTCTTTTTGGTGACATGTTAAGGCAACACTTATTTTACTCTTACTCCCATTTTTCATTAGATCTACAAGGATATAATTACAACCTTAGCAACATGATAGAACATATAGAAGTAATCCAAGAGAATCCAAAAATCTCCTTGATGTCACACCTTTTGCATTCCCACTTAGTTCTTCACTTTTTTGTCCAAGAACAATGATTACAATTTTATTCTTAGTTTGATGATGAAAAAGAATATCATTATGACCATGGCAAGAACCTCTTATTAACAAGATGGATGGATGGATGGATTACATGGCCTCATTTTCCAAATAATCAATCCCTCATGACTTTCATAACATAGAGAAAACCTCACCTCAATGGGCTACATCTTGTAATTTTATTCACAAATGAGATTACTAATAAATAAAATGAAAACAAAGTGTTGAAAAAGTTGAAAAGAATAGGAAAAGTTTGTATCAAGGAATGAGAAAATGATAGAAAATTGTAAAACAAAAGATGAAAAAAATTTATTAATTCTTGATTTTAGGATGGGGCATCTCCCCCACGACTAAGTTTTTGACCATGACAAGAATTAATAAGTGGATAGGTAGGCTCTATGCATTTGTGAAACAGTATTAGACTCTCATTTTCAAGCCACTGGATTTCTTATGGTTTAGTGGTGGCTATGTAAACAATCTGTTGCTCACACACTTGGTTTTGAAATGTACAATGGATCAGAATGGAAATTGTGTTAACTTTGTGGATGTCTAGCCCATGACTACACCCTTTATCATGATGCATGGATTCTTCTATCTCTCCATAGTGCTAGATTCATCATTTCTATCAGGTGTTGGAGTAACAATGGATGTTGGCCTTTGCATAGGGTTGGAGGACATTGGTTGTGAAATGAAGGGTGTTGCACTTGATTGGCATTGTGATGGTTTAGATGAGTTAGTAGGTCCACAAGTGTTATGCTTACGCATGGGAAACATCATAAAGAAAGGATGTTTCCAATATTGTGGTGGCAATCTACTAGCATTATCATTTTCATGTATGTTCATAGGAAAAGTAGCATTCTTTCGTTGAAGTTATGGTGTTAAACCTTCCTTTGTTATTGATTGTGACATGTGATGGAGGGCAATATGAGAATATTAGGATATGATGAAGGATGAGAGGTGTGAGGTGATGACCTTATAGGAGATGTTGTGGGTTGATGATATTCGAGAGAGTGGCAGTAGTGATTTGAAGTAGAGAAAGTAGAACTAGTTGGGGAAATAAGTTGTTGAACATAGTATTCGGATGGGTCCAGTTGACAATAAGTGTAGCATTAGCTTGATGATGGCCTCTCCCATGACTGTGGGTTCTACCACTATGTTGGATGATAGTGTTGAGGCTAGTAAGAAGTCCCACTAGGATAGTGTGATTAGATGTTGGGCTATCTATAATTATCTTGTGAGAAAGGTAAGTTCCTATGCATTTTCTTTTGTATGAACCTGGGATTCAATGCAAAAGCCCAATACTCATGTAGATGTAACATGACTAGGTAATAGCCCTTTAGATGATCATATATGCAGATTCCACATCCATCATCTTCTTCAGTGGTTGATTCTATAGCCTCTTCTTCTATAGTCATTTCCCCTTTCTTTTGATCAGTGTTCTTACCTATCTCTTGATCTATTTTCCTCATTTTTTTGTGGTCAATTGATTTGGTTTGCATTACTCTCTCCTCTATGATTTCTACACAAGTTGTAACTTTTTCATTTATCCATTCTGACATCTTATCTAGCCTTGCTTGAAGCTCAGCAATAAACTATTGCATTAGCAAGGTTTTTTATGAAATCACCTCATTGAAAGCTACTTCTTTTCCCATATCATAGAGATGAACCCTCTTCTTTTAAACAGTTAGATCCCAGTGATATTCCTTAACATTCTCTTATTTACATAGCTCTCCTTCTTCTTTTGCCACATTCTTGATTAGCCTTTGGATCTAATGGGTTCTTAGTTTATATAATCAACCTTGAACATACCTTCCAAGGATCTCTCTCATTTGACTATGAAGCCCATCTATGATGTAGAAAAGTTGCTCTTCCTTAGAGAAACCATGGCCTATACATTTATATAGTAGAAAATAGTATCTATCTAAGGACATATCTAAGGTTTCATGTTGTTCCTATTTCCATCCTTGAATTTGTTTCCTTAGGTTGAACACACTCACATAGGTTTGATATTTCTCATTGAAGAATTCCAACATTGTGAACCACCAATGGATTGAATTTGGTCTCAATAATCTATACCACACTTTGGCTTTCTCTATTAGTGTCATAGGAAAGAGCTTAAGAATTTTTCATCCACTTTCAATGTTTTGTAATACAAAAGCATCATGAAAGGCTTGTAAATGATGTAC
>MNCI01011880.1:474386-538949 GCA_015680685.1 Gnetum montanum | reverse complement strand
CTCTCTTCTCATAACACTCCATAAAATGACCAATTATGGCTTACAAACAAGAAGAATAAGAGTGCTCAAGATGAGCATCATACTTCCTTTGCTAGGACACTCTTGTAACAATCAAAAATGCTGATAGTTAGAACAACGAGGGGTTCATGAGCACACAGCCTAACCCCATGTTCACATGAGGGCCTTGCTAGAGGTAGAGACAAGGTGCCCTGAATGGTCTTTTCGATTGAATAGGGACTTATGGAGTGTAAATTGTATGAGTGCAAAATGATGCTAAGTGTCGAGTGGTGTTAATGGTATGAAAAGTACCAAGTGTAATTAGTGTGAATAGTGCCAAGCGTAGTCGATGTGAATAGTGCCAAGCATAGTCAAGTTTTTTGGTGGAAAATGAGCATGTTGACACATAAGGACTATTGCATGAGCATAATTGTAGGCAAAAATATGAAAAAATGTAAAGGAAATGCAAGGGAGGAAGAGAGAGAAATGGAACACCACCCCAAATGGTGTTGAGTGTAGTTAATTCCAAAAGGGATTTAGAAGGTACATGGTGTACAACAGGCATAGTGCAGAGCATAGTCACAGTCTCAGTAGTGTTGGGCCATGAAGTTTGGCACTCATTGTGGTGTCTATACTTGCTAGCTTGGCTACCATGGTGTACTGTGTGGTGTCCTACAAGGGTGCAATATGGTTGTGGTATACCACATGGTGTGCAAGGCTACCAAAGTGTTTCAGTCTCATTCACCTAAAAAGCTAAGTGCTAAATGCCAAAATGTTGGATGCTAAATGAAAATGCCAAAAAATTTGGATGTAGGGGTATTTATAGGGCTAGGATTAGTCCAAAATGTGAATCACATGACACATGGAAGAGTGGTAAGTGGAACTATGCTCACCCCAACTACACTCTAGTGTTAAGCTCTACAATGTTAAGTGGTGTCATTGATATGACAAAGTTTGTGAAGCCGATAGACTATGATTATGCTACCCAACTACACAGAAAAGGCCACAAAGTACCTAAAAAGATGCAAATAATGCCAAAAAATGCAACTTTTGGAGACTAGACCCTGGTTCTATGCTCTACAACATAGCTACAATTTTTTGGGAAAGAGGGATGCAAAACATGTAAAATGTTGCTACTAGAGAGGTGCTAGAGCTGATGTGAATGCCGATGCTAAGGTGTGGACCCTTTAGAGGCGATTCTTACCATCTATGCTTGATTACACTCTAGACTAGATGAGAGCATAGTTCTAGACTTAGGTAAAATCTGGTCAAAGATTTCCAAAAATTGGAAAAATGTGACTAAGTGTTGACTACACTCCATGGGAAGCTAACTATGCTCTCGATCGTAGCAAGCATAGTGAGTGTAGTGGACAAAATATAGCTAAGTGTTGACTACACTCCATGGGAGGGTGACTACGCTCTCGAGTGTAGTGAGCGTAGTGGGAAAAATGTAACTAAGTGTTGACTATGCTCCATGGGAGGCTAACTACACTCCCAAGTGTAGCAAGTGTAGCAAGTGTAGGCTCAACACTTAGAAAAATCTATAGCTCATGTCATCATTTTGACACTTAACCAAAATCTTTCAAAACTAGCTGTTAAAGCTTACTACAATCTACTGTAGTGGAGAGCATAGTCCCAGCACTTAGACAAATTTGCAAAAAGTGTCATCATTCTGACACTTAGAGAAAAATTTTGCAAATCTGGTAGCTTGAGCTAACTACACTCAACACTTAGAAAAATTTGGACAAAGTACCACTATGTTAACACTTAGCCAAATTTACAATCAAGATGCTAGGACCCAAAATTTTGTGGTGTTTCATTGGCCCCTCTTTATTAACATCTGGAGGAGTGGCCTGAGAGACATCAACAAAGAATTCAAAAACACTATAGTAGATGTGGCACCAACATTGCTTGTCGATACCTAATTGGGTGTTTTTTCACCACGTTCAAGAGTGTTGTGGATAGGGATATGCTGGGGCAAAGTGTATAGGCAATGTGCTACGAAGATGAAATGCAAATGGTGTATCATGATGTAAGATGCGAAGTTAGTACCACTGATGGTTGTAACGACGGAAAACATTGATCGCTGGAAACACCGAGAGGATTCTTGTGTACATAGTTCCAACCCCAAATCTGTGCGAGGGTTGTGCTACAGAAAATGAATCTAAGGTGCCTTGAACAATCTTACCAATCAGATAGGGACTGACTTAGTCAGTAAACTTGTCAACGATCGTATAATGAGGTGACGATTTGATATGAATATATATTATCGATTGACAAGAAAGTGAGATTTTCTCCAAGATTGGATCTTGAAGGCAATGAAGGTAGTGTAAACTATGCAAAAAATGATTGTAAAATTCAATGTAAATAGGGCATAGTGAATTGAATTTTGAAACATGCACAATCCCAAGATCTGGGATTTATAAGCAGACTCTAGTTTGGACGAACTATCCAGCACCAACAAGAAGCTATTTAGAGATTAAACAAGAAAAGGCCAATCTACCTTGTTCACTAGCCAATCTGGGTGCAAGGGAGTTAGGCTTGAAGCAAAGTGTTTGCTAACTTGAAATCTCTAGCCAAAAGCTTCTCTCTGTCATCATCAATGCTCTTCTCTTGCCAATTCTTTCTTGTCATCTTGCCAATCTTTGCCAAAATTGTCGATAATTACTAGCCCTTTGAGCATTGTCCGTCGGGGTATTTATAAGATTAGGGTTAGGAGAAGAACGTGGTTTAGATGACGCGTGTCCTAGGCCCACAAAATACCATTGACCTGATGTGCTGTAGCTAAAGCTTGTGACGCTACACTGTTCTACGCTCTGAAGTGTAGTATAGCGTAACCACCCTCATCATTAGCGTTGAAGGATTTTCAGATCTTTGGTAGTAAATTGTCCCGCAGCTACACTGCGATATGCTGGGGAGCGTATCGTAGCATAATGACTTCCACTATTTGAATTTTATTATGTCGCGGCTAAATCAACTGTGCTACTTACATTACACTGCGCTACACTGCATAGCGTGACGTAGCATAACAGGACAAAAGTTAAGATTTTTGAACATGGCTAACTTGCGGAGTTGAAGTGTTCTCACTGTGCATCCCTTGTTCTGTTCTATCTTTCTGAAGTCTACTATGCTGAGCTATGTAGCATAGCATAGCAGGCCCTTAGCTAAGAAAGGAAACTTGCTGAGATGTGTCCATCGCCCGGATGCTTTTTGATGCTATACTTGTGAAGATCCTTGCCTAAACTTCGAAACTTTGCTGAATCACTGAGATCTCAAAATTTCATGGTGTTTTAATGGCCCCTCTTTATTGATGTTTGGAAGGCTTACCCGAGAGATGTCAACAAATAATTTGAGACACCATAGAGGTAAAGACGCCAGCATCGTTCATCAGTTACTGCTCGGATTTTGCTATGTTAAACCTAGAAGTGCGAAGGTTTGGGAGTGTAAGGAGAAGGGGAGGGATTTTATAGTTACAAGGAAGGGAGGTTTGGGAAAGACTCAAGTGTGAGCAGGATACTTCGTAAACATGTTATTAGATAACTTCTCGCTGGTGTTTTCGCAAGAGGTTACACTGCTATATAGTATATGTGGGACTTTCCTGGGCGAGTTGCGTTACACCTGTATGGCCTGGATGAGTTGTGTTTCATCCATTTTTCCTAGCTTTTCCCATTCTCTTTTTTGTTTTTTGTTTTTTTATGCTACAAATGCATTTCATAAGGCAATTTGCATTACACCAGTTCATGAACATGATGGTTATCATGTGTGAAAGGCTTCTTGTACGCTTACATTCTGTACAAACCAGAGAAGAAGGTAAAGGCGGTTGTAAAGATAAGGGATGGAGCAAGTAGGATAAGGTGTCTGGTGGGGAAAAGGGTAGGGTCTGCACTCCCAAGTAGTCATGCTAGTCTGACCAGCCACCTCAGAATGCTATGATGCCTCGCCCTCCTATTGAATGCATTTTTTAACAATGCTATCATAGCAAGTGACCTGCAAAACATAACAAAGAACAAAGAACAAAAGTAGTCATCCTAATCGCCTCGGAGGCTGTTGAAACAAGTGCCATCCGAAACAAAAAGGAGAGCACAAGACATGGAGAGGGGACTATAGCAAGAGGTAGGGGTCCCTTTGTTGACATCGTGGCTCAGGAATTCACCGTCAACAGCCAGATTCATCTTATCCATCTGACTAAGCAAGGAGCCAGTCAGATGAATCTACTAAGCCAAAGTCTGGTGGCGATGACGGCTGGAGGCAACCAAGGCTATGGGTGACCATAGTTTCCTTGGGGCTCCAAGTGGTGATGCTGACCCCAAGAGTTGTAATTGCTTAGTGGCCATTGTAGCGGCATCTCCAAGGGGTCAGTAGTATGCCTTTCGGCATATCTGAGGAATCAGTAGAATGCCAGGAGGGTAGCGACCTTGCATCTATTCCAACGTCCTACCCATTCTATCTAATGAGGATGTCGTGCAAGAATGGTCATACCCACTTTTTTGGTGGATGACCTATTGGAAAATTCTAGTTTTAAGTTCTAGTAGACCGTCGTTGTTGGTTTTAAGTCCCAGCAGACCATGGTCCCGGTTTAAAGTCTAGGCAGACTAAAGCATGTTAGTTCTACGTTGTAGCGGATGGTGGAAGAGCTAGTTTATGGTCCTAGTAGACTGTGTTGTGGGTATCAATGTTGTGTCATGACCTAGTGACAAGTCTATGTTGGTTTAACATCTCAGCAAATGGATGCTTACCTTGCTAGTTTTACGTCGTGGCAGATGGTCGAAAATTTTTCCAGTTTAGCATCATGGTGGATGCATGCAAGAAATTCCAGTTTTACGTCATAGCGGAGGTATACAACACCGCCAGTTTTACGTCATAGCAGACGTTTGTTACAATGCCAGTTTTACGTTGTAGCAGACATTTTTTACAATGCCAGTTTTACATCGTAGCAGACATTTGTTACCTTGCGTTTAAGCCGAGCTGTGCTCTAAATGTGGTACTACTTTAGGCACATGTGATTCATCAAATTTGGAAGTTCATTGCTATTGATGTCCACTAACCTGAATACTCCATTGTCGTATGCGTTAATGACCAGGAAAGGGCCTTCCCAGCTTGTAGAGAATTTGCTCACTGGTTCACGAACGGCTTTAAGACCAAGTCTCCTTTCTTGATCAGTCACTGATGCAAGTTGCCATGATGCTTCTGCTTCTACCTATCCTAATATTTGTTGATGTTGTCGAGTGTCTAGATACGCTTCTCCTCCACTAAGTCTAGATCCATGATCCTGGACTCATTGTGTTGAGTCTCATTTATAACCATGGAGAGGACCATCTGCAATGAGGGAACCTATAGTTCAAGGGGCAAAACTACTCTAGAGCTGTAGACTAGGCTATAGGGTGTCCTACCGGTAGCTGTTCTACATGTTGTACGATAGGTCCATAACACATAGAGGATTTTCTCATGCCATCGTTTCTTGTTGCTGCTAAGCATCTTTTTGAGTAAATTGATAACCACCTTGTTTGTTGCTTCTTCTTGACCATTTTCTTGCAGTTAATATGGTGAGGAGAAAGATTACTTAATACCAACGTTGTTGCAGAATGATTTCGTTTTGGTGCTACTAAATTACAGCCCATTGTTGATCACAATAGTCATGGGAAGCCCAAACCTGGTTACTATATTGTCCAAGATAAAATGACAAACCTGTTGAGATGTAGTATTTCATAGGGGAATAGCCTCGACCCACTTCATGAAGCACTCAGTGGTGGTAATAATGAAACTATGTCCTGCGGAAGACTTAGGTGTGATGGGACCTATGATGTCTAGTCCCCATCGTTGGAATGGCCAAGTGATCTGTGTAGTATGCAACTCAGTTGGTGACACGTGTATTAGATTTGTGTAACACTAGCATGTGTTACATGTCTTAACCTTAGTAAGGCAATCTCGTTCCATGTAAAGCCTATAATACCCTAGGCATCTAATCTTAGTGGTCATGGCTCGCATGGCTATGTGTCCTCCACATAGGCCCTCATGGACTTCACTAACTATCCTTTGCGCTTCATCATTATTAGCTCAAGTTAATAATATGCCATCAAAAGAGCACCTACATAGAGTATTGTCTCTAATGATGACATATTTCCTAACATGCTTGTGGATTGTATCTTTTTGTGTAAATGTTAACTCATGTGGTGGTTTGCCATATAGAAGGTAGGTTTTAATGTTTTCATACCATTCTGGTGTTCCTTACGTACTTAAGAAGGAGATTTGTGCCACTTGGATGATAGGGTCTGTACATTCCATCATTAAAGTGAGCAAGGTAGCGAAAAAATTTGGTGAAACGTTTAAAGCTAGCATAGCTAGTGCATCAGCTACGGTGTTCTCACTATGTGGGATGTGCC
Organism: Gnetum montanum; assembly: GCA_015680685.1. Classification (NCBI taxonomy): domain Eukaryota; kingdom Viridiplantae; phylum Streptophyta; class Gnetopsida; order Gnetales; family Gnetaceae; genus Gnetum; species Gnetum montanum. The sequence continues at coordinate 532,572 of MNCI01011880.1, read as the reverse complement.
GGACGTATATTTTAGAAGATCTTTAGCCATATCACAATAGGGCTGCAGATGCACAGCTTTGCAGGCATAGACTTCTATAATTTGATTAACAATGAGCATCAAATCGCCTTGGATTGCCAGGTGTTGGACGCTCAGTTCTCTGGATGCTAATAGTCCCCTAAGGAGCCCCTCGTATTCTACCACATTGTTCATACAAGGAAACGCCAAGTGGTAAGCCAATGGGCATACATCCTCAAGGGAAAGCGTGATGATGACGGCAACGTTGCCATCTCTGGTAGTCGAAGCTCCATCAAAGTATAATGTCACTTCGAGGCCTGCTGATACAAGGTTTAAACTATGTACATGTTCATCTGGAAACTCAGGTTCTATCATTGTCTGATCGTTAATAGGTGATGTTACGAGCTGGTTGGCTATCGCTTGGCCTTTCGTGGAAGATTGGCCAATGAAGTGCAAGTCAAATTTTGCTATGATGGCTTTCTAGTGAGCTATCCTACTACTCTCGTATAAACTATTTGTGATGTCTCGCAAAATGTTGTTCTTGCAAATTATGTTAACTTGGCTGCAGAAAAGATAGTGTCTACATTTTTGAAGTGTAAAAACCAATGTCAAATAGTTACACTCTACTTCATTGTACCTCGTTTCATATGCAAATAGAGCATGACTTAGATAATAGATAGGGACTTCCAACCCATCGTCCCTCTTTTGATACAACAACGTAGCTATTGACACATCTGAACTTGCCAAGTAGATGTAGAAAGGTTGGTCCCTTTATGGTGGGAAAACCATTGGCAAATGTAACAGCTCTTTCTTTAGGTCATCAAAAGCACATTAGCAGTCTTCAATCCACTCAAAGTTCATCCCTTTCTTGAGCATAAGTTGCATAGGATGTAATTTTTTTGTTAACTTCGAGATGAACCTCCTGATAAACTGTAACCTACCTTGCAACCCATGTAGTTCTTTGAGGTTTGTAGGTGGCGCCAGGTTAACGATGGTCCTAACCTTGTCAGGGTCGACTCATATGCCAGCTCCCGATACTACAAACCCCAACATGTATCCGGTTTTGACTCCAAACACACATTTTCTTAGGTTTAGCCATAGGTCATGCTTGAGACATTATTTAAGGATTAAGTCTAGGTCTTCTGGGTGATCTTTCGACTTCCTAGATTTAACAGCTATGTCATCTACGTAGTCGTTCAATCTCTCTAAGAGGTAATCACTAAAGATATACGTCATGGCACGTTGATAAGTTGCTCCAGTGTTTTTTAGCTCGAAGGGCATCATGGTATAACAGAAAGTTCCCCAAGGGGTCATGAAAGTTGTAGTCATTTGATGTTCTAGGTTGATACGGATTTGATTATATCCCGAAAACCCATCCATGAAGGATAGTAAAGCATGTCCAGCTATTTTATTGATGATTTGGTCAATACCTGGTAATGGGAAATTTTCTTTAATCATTACTTTGTTCAAATCATGGAAGTCTATATAGATGTGTATTCCTCCCATTTTCTTAGAAAACAACAACAATGGTTGACACCCAATCCGAATAATCAACCGCATAGATGAAACCAGCTTGATATAGCTTAGTGATTTCATCACGCACTACCAATGCGATTTTAGGCTTAATCTTCCATGCTTTCTATCTAACCTCTTTAATACTCGGGTCTAACACGATGTTGTGTTGTATTAGTCGCAGGTCTAAACCCAGCATGTCTTCGTACGACCATGTAAACATTGTAATGTTATCTTGGAGTACTTGAGATATGTCGCTCTGTGTTTGTTGGTCAAGGAGAGAACTAACCTTCAGAGTTTTGTTTTCTCCCTTGTGTGTAACCACAGAGACCTCAGTGAGGGAATCCTCGGTAACATCACCAACCTCTAGGTATAAGATTTGGGACAAATGTTCTGGCCAGTTTGGGGATACTTCCAAGGCTACTATGGTTATGTCACAAGAGAGATTTTTGGTTCCTATCATTGCAAGATTAATCTGTCTAAACGTTTCCCCATATGGGCTTGTTAGGGCTAGGGGTGCAAGTAAAGCTTCGTCCATTTGCGAACTGACCTACAAAACCACCAAGAATGGAAGTTGTTATATAGTTTTTGTCAACATGGTGAAATGGTAGAAGGTTTTAGAGGTACGTGTCAAAAAGGCTGCCAGTTTAAGATCTTAGCGGACCGTTACAATATACGCAATTTGTAAGAAAATAGCAAGCCAAGTTTCCTAGGTGCTAACTTAAGGTTTCTACGGACTATGATGAAAGGTATAACGTGGTGTGTCTAACGTGGTGAGATAGCTAATTTAGGCATTTTTTTTGCAAGCCGTAGTTAATGTGACCGGATTATGAAACGATAAGCTATACGTTAGTTTAGGGTCTTTTCAGATTGCCATCAATGCAATATCTACGAAATTAATGGTGCGATCTTCACGCTTCATGTCAAACCAACATGCCTACATTTTGAGAAATTTTCATGTTGATCGGACATGAAAATAGTAAGTTTTCACCATCATGTTTATAAGTAGATGGTTCGTCCTCAGAGTAAACTATAAACGTAGAGAGGTTGAGTTAGGCTAAAGCAAAGAGAAAACATAATTAGATGATTTTGTAAAGGTTATTCAAGCATAACAATGGCACTGAAGATCGAACACAAACATGCCAAGTTGGCCAGGATCAATGAAGTACAGGAAACCTTGGGGTGAATTTCGAAGGTGCGGGATGAAACTCAAGAGGCTACTCCACTCACCTAGTAAGTCATTTTTCACCCTCGTATGATATATTCGTTGGGTTATTTTCACTGTCATGGTTTCATAATTATATTTTCTCCAAAGATGTGCGCTGCTTTGGGTATCGATAATTTCCTATGCTAGTTACACTACTAGAGTTTGTAGTATTACTCCTATCACTGTTATCAGAGATAGACCTTATACCGTCGCAAGGGTGTGGGTGATCTTGGGTAATATTAAACAAACACAGCATGTAACTAGTCAGGATTCTAGATGTTGTACCCTTAGGTAGCATAAGCAGGATTTCATTGCCTTGCCTGTAATGGTTGTATGTTATGCTAGGGCAATATGCGGTGTTACCTTTATCGTCATTGTCATAGATAGACCTCGCATAGCTGCAAGGGTTTGGGTGATTTTGGTAATGCATCTCTAGCATAACATACGATTTTCTGGGTGTCAAGGTAATGAGAACCTCAGTGTTGTGTAATGGAATCTTGTGAACTTTTTTTTTGTTGTGGTGTTATTGGTATGTCTAAACTATTTTTCTAATGGTACTGTGTTTTATTGTAAAGGATCATGCTAAGGCCCGTCCTGATCATTCTGGACATTGTGGGCATTCTGTGTTATTTAAATGTCCCCATGGCCAACGTTCCTCCTCCCCATGCTTATGTAGGGGAAGAGGCAGTTTGGTTCCAAAAGGGCGCACATGAGTTTCTGCAATTTTTGTTGCGTAACTTTAGTGTGATTATTTGGTCACATCTATCGGCCGAAACGATCGGCATCATCCTAGAAACGCTGTTGGTTGGATCTTCACAGAGTATTTTAACGTTCCTAGTGGATGGGTCAATTGAAGTCGTAGGTGGAAGGGATCGCAAACAGCGCGTTAAGGGTTTGAGGCGCTTATCTTGGATTTGGGAGATGCCCAAGTTTAACTATTATCATGCCTACAACACTCTATTCATAGCTTGTCATCTCACGACCTATTTTTAGAACCCACCTAGCCTCGTGTACAATGCTAGCAGGTAAGTGCTTTCAAGGTATTATGATGTGCTAACTATTGTCTGATTTTGCGTCAAGTATAAAATATTGTCTACATTCTGTGGCATAGGTTTTTTATCTATGCGAATGGTCTCCAAGGTGATATGGACATGTTGTCTATGGTCGAGACAGCCATAAAGGAATTCACTTCCATCAGCAATGTGCGTGCTCGTGTCCTGGGACAACTGGGATTTGAAATCCAACACTACCCTATCCGGTACACCAAATTATTTGCCAAGTGTAGAGACTTCGGTTGGCTAGATAAGGAGTGGACTTTGAATCTTCCCATCACGGTTGACAATGTGCAAGAGAGCATCCCACCATTTCCTTTGCCTTTTGGACATGGTAAGTTATGCTACGCAAATCAATTGTGTGACCTTATGGAATCAGAATAGTGTATAAGATTTTATTATTTTGCTATTTTGTCTAACTTGTTATTTTATGTTTGTAGTTAAGGAATCGTGGGAGGTCACGGTGATAACTTCTGGGCATGAGACGGTAAGTATCTTTTTTTGTTATGGTGACATAAAAGAAGCGCAACATTAGCTTTGCCATGGAGCAGCCCCAATTTCCATAACCAATAACCTCCAAGAAGCTGGACTAATGGAGCTATTTCTAGCTATGACCCCCAATGTCACAGTAGCTGAAATGTTGGCCCTAGTCGACTCCTTCAGTGAAGAAGCCAAGCGTCTTCACACGTGCATGAGTTTTGATATTAACGCTCAACTATTCATCGACTTTTTTAGCATTCCTTCTGATGGTCTCTTAGTGGAAGAAAGATCAAAGAAAGGTTCTAGACATCAGAAGGACAGAGAGGAGTGTCTAGGGGTTAAAAAAGAATCGAAAGGCATCTACGCTGATAAAATTAAGCTAGAGGTGGCTAATACCATTTATCCCCTGTTACGAGCTCGTGCTTTCCCCAAGCTACTCTCCCAAGGAAGAATCCTTGGCATAGAATAGGCTTGGATCATGTGCGAGGTTATGGAGGAGGGGACATGGTATAATTGGGCCAAGCACCTTGCTAAAGGCCTACAGGCTAAAATGATCAAGCTTTGCAAGAGGCTTGAGTCTCGTTTCAACATGCATTTTCCCTTTTTCATAGCTTGTTTGCGGCATTTTGCTGAATTCCTGGTGGTTCGCAAGGATGGAGTTTGGGTGCAGCAGGATCGTAACCAGATCTCCAAACCATGGATTTCTCAGGTCTTCTGCACCGTCCAATCCCAAGATCCTCCTAAAGGTATTAGGGAGTCATTTTCACTAATGACTAGGGATCGAGTGGTGCCTCCCGTCGAAGGCCAAGACAGCATGGATGGGGCACCCCCTTCTTACACTAGCAGTTCATGGAGGGGGAAGTGCCTAGCAGTAGAAATAGTAGCTTCATTAGTTTAGCGAAAAAAGCATCGTCTAGCTGTGGAGTCTCCTAGCCAGACCGGTGAAGAGGGAAAGAAACTACAGATTAAGTTTCACAGGAGCCATCCCTCAGTTGGTAAGTAGAGGCATGCATGGTTAATTTATGTATGTTATACTACGTATAGATGTCATTATGTCGCGTAGCACTTGTGAGAAGTGAGTAAGGTTTTTTTTAATTTGTTAACTATGATGTGTTTGATAGGAAAAGGGAAAGATGTAGAGAAACTGACCCCTAAAATAGGGGCAATAGTCTTGTGGTGTGGGGAAGGGGCCCCAGTTTTGGAAAAGGAGGCCCTTGTTGACAATGTAGGCAGCACACAGTCTCCTGTGCCCAAAGGGGAGATGGGTGTAGAGGATGCTGAGGTCCTTTTGGATGAGCTGGAAAAGGAAGAACAATTTTTTGCTGGTGACTTTGACCTTTCCTTGGAGGGTAATCCTCCCATTATTACCCCTGAGGGTTTGTTGAATTGAAGCTTTGTGTTGTTGTAACATCTTAATTTCTTTTGTCTACTGTGCTATGTTTAACTTATTTTGTTTGTGTAGTAGGCACCTCTGATAACAGTGGTGTACCTTCATTAGCAACCCCTACTCAACATTGGGGTGAGGCTCCTAACAAATTCGCCTTTATGGAGGGCATTACGAATGATATGATTGGTTGCTTGGAGCGAATTGATCCTGAGATTGGTACATCACTATTGTTACGCAAAAATTGTTGAAATTGTGATATTACGTTATTTTGTTGCATCTAATTCTTATTTTTCATGTTACAGCATCTCGCCTCAAATGGGATCCCAAAGAGCCCGTTGACATTAATGCTACCCTTGAACCCTCACCAGAGGTGATCGAAGTGCCATGCAGCCTTTATGATGAGATGCATAAATGTGTGTTGCGCTTGGACTATTCTCTATGCGAGTGTCAAAATATCAACGAAGATCTCTGGAAGAGGTTGCAGAAAGCAGAAAAAGAGAAAACGATCCTAATTGCTAGGTTTGAGGACCTTGAGTCCAGCAATGAATTTCTACAAGCTCAAGATACCAATGACGAGAATTGACAGACAGCTGTGATTGACTACGCCCACTATTGAATGGTTGTCATGAGCAACGTCCAAGCCAGTCATGAGCTCATTGAGCAATGGATGCAAATGGATCTCCTAGCCCAGAAGAACCAAGACTGGACAGACTTTAGCGTGAGGGTCCAAGAATGGGGATAGGCATAGAAAAATCATAAGCACATGTATAAGCAAGAATGTGCTACCTACTACCAACATTATAGGGATTCCGTTGTTGAAGCATGGTCCCTCTGGCTATTCCTCGATGTCATTGGTGCTTCTAGAGCATATGAAAAGTTTCAGGAGCAAGTGATAGTGAGTGCCTCCCCTGAGAGAGAGATAACCCTCCCTGGTGGGGAGACTACTATCCCTTCTTTCCTAAATCATCCCAGTGGACTCCTATGGAAAAAGGGAAGGTAAAGGCTAGAACTGATCTAGAAGATGGCATTTGAGCTGAGCTCACTTAGGATGAGATTATGCGACACTTGTTAGTTGGCCTGGAACAAATTCCTTTCACAGCCGACGCAAGACCATCATACGTAAGCTATGCAACTATTGTATTATTCTTATGCATGATTTTAATGGCTATGCTAACGCTTGTTTCATGTCAAATCATAGGATCGACACGAAGAGGGTCCTCATGAAGAGGAGCCCCAGAGAGATGATCATCCTCACGAAGAAAATCCCGATGAGGAGGAGCCTCGTAGAGAGGATCACCTCCACGAAGAGAATCCTAATGAGGAGGAGCCTCATAGAGAGGATCACACTCATGAAGGGAAGCCACCCAAAGAAAATATTTATGAGGAAAACCCTCATGAGGTGGATGTGAAGTTAAATGACGCAGATGGAGGTGGTAACAAAGGGGATGTGTAGCATAGCGATATTGGCAAAACATTTTTTTGTAAGGAAAGGGAATAAAGGATAATCTTTTTTGATTAATGTGAGTGTAAAATAAAATTTTTAGTTTTGATGTTTATGAAGGGAAAAATGTGTTGTCAGAAAGGTTACACATTTTAGGCCACTGTGGGTTGTTGATAGTTTAAGGTCATTTTGGGTCGGGCCATCATACGCACAAAAGAATAAACAGAATTGCTAGTTTTAGGCCGTAGCAGGCCGTAACTAGTTGAAGGCCATTTCAGGCCAAGGTGCATATGAAAAAGTGTAACGATAACAATTTGAACTGGTAAAACATGTTATGCTAACATGTTTATTTGCTAGCTCCGTAGCTGCTTCTTGATCATCTTAAGGTTTGGCGATGCGTATGGATGAGGAGGCTTGTTACAGCACTCCTCTACACTACCATCTCCTCCCTAGAAGGTTAGTTTAGCCCAAGTCAAGCTTTCATCGGCCACTGTGTCAGCTTGTTCAACTGTTGGTGAAACACCGTAGAAATTGTGAATCGGCCTAAGGTGAAGATTCACGATTCGGGCAAAAGTTTGCAACAAAAAAATCCAGAAGGCAGAACAAGGCAAAAGGGCATGCAACATCAAGTCTCCAAGTTTCTTACAAATTTCAACCTTTGTTTTCTCTCTTTACACTACGTTACGCAACGTAGCGTAATGTCGCTCAGCGTAACTCTGTTTAACATAGCCCGATATCAAAAAGACTTGTCGCATATTCCACCAAGTCTTTTGTTCAGGCCTGAGTTTACGCTCCGTTACGCAGAGAAACGTAATGAGCTTTGAAAAAGTGAAAGTCAGAGTCCAAGGAAGTGCAGCAGATTGATTTCTTCTTTTTTGCAGATTGGTCGCTTTACGCTCATTATGCTACGTAGCATAGGTAAGTGTAATTTATTGTAAAGTTGACCATTTTTACGCTCCATTACGCTTTGCGGCATAAAGGAGCGTAAAACAACTTGAATCAACTACTTCCATGCTATGTTACGCTCTACCACGTGATGCATCATAAAAAAGTGTAATACAACGTAAAGCTGACTAAAGTAGTACCAGATATGCACTTGCTATCCACATGCATGATACGCTGACAAGCGTATTGTGCGTAATCATGAAGCAACTTCAGCGGAAGTGGTTGATAGCGTACTTTGCTCCCCTTCCCAAGAAACGTGATGTGACATGACCAGTTTCAACATAAAGTTTGCCAAGTCAATAGTATTTTGAAGGTTAAGACACGTGTCATCAGGAGCGTGCCTTCTCCACGTACTACCAAACCTATAAATACTCTAGTTGGCGAAGATCTAAAGGGGGTTCATCTTGGGCTCTTTTGGCAGCATCACCTTTTAGCAGAGACAGAATGCATTTGCTTGAGGATTGACAGCTGAACATTGACAGCAGGAGCGATCAGTCCTTTAGCGAAAATATAGTTCTTTCCATTGGCGATCATTGGTAGTTTTAAGCAGAGACTACCCAAGGCAAAGGAAGCAGATCAGAGATCAAGAGATTGTCTGGTGCGGTCGACAAGATCTATTGATCAAAAATAGTTGATCGATAGACATCCAAGCTTGACCATCCTTGCATCCCATCTTTGGCTTACAAGGTAGACCGAGCTCCATTCTGTACTCCTTGTTGAACAGTTTTCTTGTTATTTTATGTATGCTTCACACAAGATAAGAGGAGTTCACCATTGGAACTTTGTATACAATATACTCAATCTTCGGGTCAAAACATAGATCTTGGAATTACGCATTCATCTTAAATTCGATCCTCCTTGTCGCTTTGACGTTGCAATTATTTCAATTCATTTACATCGTTTTCTACTCCTTTTACAATTTATCGAATCAAATCATTTTGAAGAATATCTAATACACATATTATTGCAATATTCGTCAATTTACTGATTGAGTAAGTCCCTGTCTAATTGACAAGACCATTCAAGGTACCACGGATTCGTTTTCTCCAGCACGGCCCTCGCACAGATCCATGGTTAAGACTGTGTACACGGGTTTCATTCGATATTTTCCAGCGATCGATGTTTTCCGTCGTTACAGTTGGGATAGGGGTTTGATCTTCGGGGATTTCAATCTCTGAACCCTATTTCATCTCCATGTTGTTGATAGCTTAAGGAGTCATCTTGTCACCATGGATTATCACTTCCCCTCCTACATAGGGCAAGTGTATTTCTTGGTGAATGGGTGATGAGACAGCCCTTAATTGAGCCAACTAAGACCTCCCTAAGATTAGGTTGAAGTCAGGCATCTCCTCGACGATGATGAATACTACGTTTGTGGGGAATTGATCCCCTGCTACAAAGTTGATGTGCACCATTCCCTTCACTTGCACTCGTGTCCCATTAAATGACTTCAAACATGACATTTTCGTGGGATTGATTTGGTCAAGAAAACCTAGTTTGCCCACCATGGGGAATGGAATGACATTGGCAGCAGCCCCGTCATCTACGTGTACTCTACAAATTCTATATTGGCCAACCCAGATAGCGATGAACATGGACACTGTTGTCACCTAACCCTTTTCTAGGTCATCCTCAATGGACTCATCATGAAATGTTAGTTGGGAAGGCCATGGTTGTTCAGTAGTGGGGGGAAGCATAATCGAATGGATTTCTTCTTCAACTATTGACAAGCTCTCATCCACGGGTATGGATGCTAACATGCGAACTATGGCTTCACGATGCTTTTTTGATGTCATCAACAAGTCATACAGGCTCAGCGTTGTATTTTCTATTTGAGAGTGTGCTTGACTTGCGTAAAAGCATCGAGAAGATCATGCCCATGATCTAGTTGTTGTTGCCCTTCACTTTTTCCATTATTTCCAGGATATGGATCTCTCGGGGAGGAACAATTTCTGGTTGAGGACTGTGTTTTCTTGGGCAGGGAGAAGATGGCTGCGTCTGCATAACATCTCTCTTTTTAGAGAAAGGTGGAGCCAAGGGCACCAAGGCAAGGGGCATAAGCTTAGGAAACCCCAGCGTAAGGTGGTCCTTGGCTATGTTATCTATCATATGCCCCTCTCTTTTTCTAGTAGGTTGTGGTTGAGGCGTTGACTTAGGGATTTGCCCTTGCGTAGTAGGAGCAACTGACGACTTTGGCACCCTAATGAAAAAGGGTGTCCTAGGTGTGGGCAAGAGCTGAGCCGCAGCTTTACCGACTGTCGGCTGCAAAACAAAGGTCCGAGATGGGACTTGGAGGATAAAAGGTTGTCGCTGAGCCGCACCCGTCAATGTTGATGAGCCTGTCTTCTGAGGTGGGCTAGGAGGCACATGCAAAACAATGGATTGCTTTGGTTATGCCTAGCCATCACCTTCCATACCCACTATGTTGATAGTGTACCCTATGTTATTTGCATTTAACGGGTCTTGGTACACATGCATAGACTGGTTTTTTAGATGAACTGGACTACTGCTATCTAGGATCAGTTTACCTTAGTCAATCATGCATTGGATATCATCTTTCAACGCCCAGTAGTAATCCATGTCATGACCACATAGTTGGTGGTAGTTGCAAACACTATCCATCCTGAAGTTCTTGGGGACTGGTGGTTCATTAGGTAGGGCCAAGGAGGGATTCTTGAGCAGCTTACAATGCCATCTATGGCATTTTAGAGCCTCCTTGGACACCGTCTTGTGTTGAATATGGCCAATTCCTAGTAGTTGCTCTAGAAGTTTTGAAGTCTTTATAGGTAGAGCCGCATATTTTGAGTTTTCTTTACACTCAAAATTAGGCTTTGGCTAGGGGGACGCCTCAGGCATGGGTGCTATTTCCTGATCGATACTGTTTAAGCTAGTTGTGGCCTCAACAGGCATCGTAGATACTTTTTTGTTGTTATTTTTCTTTTTGGCCCCTTCAGCCACAGCTGCTACTATTGTTGTTGTAGCTTTTCCCTTGTCTTTACTCTTGTTGTGGGCATTTTTATAAACCACATACGCTGGGTCTTTGCTAGCCTCTGCCACGTCTTAAATGCTCTTAGTCTAAGCGAAGGCTTGGCTGAGGGAGTGGGGAGCAAGGTAATATAGTTTAGACTTAATAAAGTCATTAACTACCCCCTTGAAGATTGCCAACAAATGGGCCTCCACGATAGGTTCACGGATTTCATTCAAGATGGCGCTCCACCACTGTATGAACTTTTGGACTGGCTCGAGTGGATCTTGCTTAACTCCCATTAGCTAGTCCAACATGACTTCTGGTTTCAAGTTGTATTTCAAAAGAGTCACAAACTGAGTCAACAGCTCTTCCAAGGTTGAGATGGAAGAGTGTGGAAGTGCATGATACCAATCTCAAGCTTTACCCATTAGGGACATAGCAAAGACACAGATGATGGTATGTGGCCATTGCTGCAACAACAATGACTCTAACTTGAAGGTGACTAGATGAGCGTTGGGATCGCCTTCCCCATTGTATTTTGTAAAATGGGGGAGTGGCATCCTAGGATGTAACAACAAGATGGGTAATGTCAAATTGATGGGATCATCATGGTAGAAATCCATGACCTTTACTGTGTCAGAACTGGTAGCCTTGAGGCGTTTAACCTCCTCGATAAGGGTTTGAATAAGCTGGAAGGCTTGAGCCAGACCCGAGGATGAAGAGCTTGGTTGTGGAATAGTAGGGGGAGCCACACTAGGTGGCAGAATAGGGGCAGCAGCATGGCTTGTGAGCGATGTAGTCAGAACCATCCCTGCAGGTGGTACCGCCTATGTCATCCACCACCCGACTAGTAGTGCAGGTAGGGCAACTATGGTCAATTATGCTATAGGGTACATTGTTTGCATAATCAGGGGCATAGACAATGACTTCACAGTTGGAATTATTGCTTGCAAGACTTGGTGTTAATTATGGGGGAGATAGGACATCTATGTAGGCAGTGGAACATGGGGTGATGTATTCGGAGCCCACCATGCAGTAGTGGTGGATCTTACCGCGTTTGGTGGTGCGAGAGCAAAAGTAGGGATGGTAGAAGCTGCATATAATTACGAAATAGGTACTATGTGCACATATGGTGACGTAGGCATAGGTATATGATGAGATGGGTTAGCTGACTATGACTGCAGAGGAATGGTCTATGAAGGGACAACACTTGAGAAGGCAGTCGGAGAGAAGAAATGCTGATGGGATGCATGTGCAACACGGTCAGCGGTAGACAACGAAATACCTTCGTGACCATAAATAGCATATTTACATGGGACACTATGGAGGGAGGAGCCATGACAAAGCTAGCATGACTACCTTTCTCGGAGTGGGCATCTAGGTCCTCCTACCCATCGTGGGATGCTTCATCATGGAACACCTCATCTCGTTGTTCTGTTGATGTCCTATCCATTAATAGTTGATCCAACTTCCACTGTTGCTGTTCTGTTAGGGGTATAGAAGCATTAGGTGAAGGAATAAATTCCTTCCCCTTACAGTAGATGAACTCGTATTCAGGTTTCGCTTCAAGTTCCTATGGGTACATAGGCAGGTTCGCCATAAGCTTGGCACAAAGGAAGTTGTAGTGTTTTATGCACTGAACATGTCCCTCAGGATCTTTATTTTAAATCTTGAGGAACTAGCGTGGCCACACTGGTCTAGCTGGTGACTCAACAACAGCAGGTGTAACCTGCACCATCCACGAGTTTTCGAGATTAGTGGTGGCAACGGCGGTGGTCAGTGTAGCCATTCTCTACGTAGCTAGAAGGTAATAATAACAGGACTGAAGATCACAAAGGCAAAAGTAGGTTAAAGGTAGATCTGGGATTTCTATCAACTGGATTTCAAAGGAATCGTTGGAGTAACCGATCTATATTGCATGATCACATAAATGACCACGAAGGTATCACGTTTACGTTAGTCGATAATGGGTACAAACAGCTTACAGGACTACCTGTGAAACATAGATTGAAGGTAAAAGGCCTTTCTTCTAGTGCCAGAAAACTATAACGAAGGAAAATGTTGGTCACTAGAAACACCGAGAGGATTACCATGTACACAGTTCCAACCCCGAATTTGTGTGAGGGCTGTGCTGGAGAAAATGAATCCGAGGTGCCCTAAATGGTCTTGTTGATCAGACAGGGACTTACTTAGTCAGTAAACCTATCAATGATCGTATAATAAGGCAATGATTTGATATGAAAATATATTGTCAATTGATGAGAAAGCGAGATCTACTCCAAGATCATATCTTGAAGGCACTGAAGGTGATGTAAACTATGCAAAAATGATTGTAAAATTCGACCTAAACAGGGCATAGTGAATTGAATTTTGAAACACACGATCCCAAGATCTAGGATTTACAAGCAGACTCCGGTTTGGACGAAGTATCCACCACCAGCAAGAAGCTATTTAGAGATTAAACAAGAAAAGGCCAATCTACCTTGTTTACTAGCCAATCTGGGTGCAAGGGAGTCAGGCTCAAAGCAAAGTTTTTGCTAACTTAAAATCTCTGGCCAAAAGCTTCTCTCTGTCACCATCGATGCTCTTCTATTGCCAATTCTTTCTTGTCATCTCGTCAATCTTTGCCAAACTTGTCGATAATTGCCAACCCTTTGAGTGTTGTCCGCTGGGGTATTTATAAGATTAGGGTTAGGAGAAGAACGTGGTTTAGATGATGCATGTCCTGGGCCCACAAAATACCATTGACCTTATGTGTTGTAGCTGAAGCTTGTGAAGCTATGCTATGCTACTCTCTTAAGTGTAGTATAGCGTAACCACCCTTGTCTTTAGCGTTGAAGGATTTCCAAATCTTTGGTAGTAAATTGTCCTGCAGCTACACTACGATACGCTGGGGAGCATATCCTAGCATAATGATTGCCACTATTTGAATTTTGTTATGTCATGGCTAAATCAACTGTGTTGCTTACGTTACGCTGCGCTACACTGCATAGCGTGACGTGGCGTAACAAGCCAAAAGTTAAGATTTTTGAACATGGCTAACTTGCGAAGTTGAAGTGTTGTCATTGTGCATCCCTTGTTCTGTTATGTCTTCCTAAAGTCTACCACGCTGAGCTGCATAGTGTAGTGTAGTAGGCCCTTAGCCGAAAAAGGAAACTTGCTAAGATGTGCCCATTGCCCGAATGTTTTTTGACATTGTACTTGTGAAGATCCTTTCCTAAACTTTGAGACTTTGCTGAATCACTGAGGTCTCAAAATTTCATGGTGTTTCAATGGTGACCATGGCATAGAGTGGCTTGCCCTTGAAACATTGACCTCTTATTAAAGTACTCATGAGAGAGTCAAAGTCAATTTCAGGCTAGGCTAGTTGAGAAACTACAATGTTGCTAATTTGCTTGGGGATGTGCATCTATGCATTCTTTCTTTTCTTTTGTTTCCATGAGGAAAACCTCCATTGGATCCAACTTATTGCTAAATGCTAGCCGCAACATGTTGGCCATCGAGTGGATTAGCTTTATGGTCCATCAAGTAGATGGACTTTGCTTTCGATGCAACCATGTCACTTTGTAGGATAGGAGTTTCCTCCCAAGGATGAGGTGTGTTACATCTGCTTAGGCTTTTACTAGCCAACAGAGGCTCCCCATGGGATGAGTTATGTTATGTCTGCCATGGTTTCGGTAGTATGATGTGAGGAGAGTATGTCATGTGTGTTTATAATGTCCATGCATCAGAGGGGTTTTCTTGCAAGGGAATGCAAGGAATGTAAGATGGATTTGAATGCAAGGGACATGCATAGGCTATAATGTGGGGACATGTGTAGGTTATAATGCAAGGTTGTTTGTAGGCTAAAATAAGATGAAGGGAATGTGCATTGTTAAGTGGCTTAGTTAGCCCAACCATGCACATTAGAGCGATGTGGAGACTTGCCACTATGATGAGATGCACCTTTTGCTAATCGCCCTTGGGGCTTCATCCTACAAACACAACCTCTAGAAGACAAGAAAATCGTAAAATGTGAAATGCAAGTGAAATTCCAGACACAAAGATGTTGTAGATGCATGAAAGGCTGAACTAGTTGCAACTTTTCAAGAAGTGGAAGTGCTAGTGCAATGATGCTACGAGTGCCCCAAAGGTTGCACCAATGGCAGGTGCTCCAAAATTAGCAAAATGCTAGTTTAAGGTTCTAGCAAACTATGAACCCAATTTAAGGTCCTGGAAAATCATCAACCCAGTTCAAGGCCTTGAAAAACTGTGATGTGATAGTTTATAGTCTTAGTAGACTGTTGGATTCCAATTTAACATCATAGTGAATGGTGGATGTTCTGCTAGTTTAACATCATGACCCAAGGATGAGCTATGCTAGTTTAGCGACATAGTGGATGGTCTATGCACTTACCTTACTTTGGTAAGGTACGGTGTTGCATGCATAGCCATGCTATGTGCCTGTAAGATCCTACAAAAATCAACTAGAGAAATAACATCAAGCGACAAGTATGTAATAAGGTTAATGTGCACAAGTGAAAGAAAAGCAATGTGAAAAGTGATAGTTTTGGGCAATTTTGGGCTATAGCAATAGTTTAAGGTCACTTCAAGCCATCATAAAGGGGTTGATAGTTTAATGCCATTTTGGGCCATCTACTGGTTTAAGCCCTCTTCAAGTCATGGTTGCTATTTTAAGGCCATGGTGAGCCATAGCATTGTTTTTGTAATTTTAATGTTTATAATTTTTATGTTTTTCAAATGCAATGCATAAGCTAAGTGGATGGATGTGTAAACAAAGTAGAAACATGTAAATAAAGTGAAGTAGTGTGTAAACTAAGTAAGCAAGAAAAATGTAAATGCATGAACAGATGTAACACAAGTGAAAACGAAAAATGCATGGCACATGGAGGTAAGGGGTAAGTAAGCACCTAGTACATTTTTTGCCAAGGAAAAGTCTTGGTCACATAGTTGCTTCCTAACCAAGTATGGATTAGGGGGTGCACAAGGCTTAGGGTCCTCTGGAAGGCTATTGGCTTCAACCACTCATTTGGGTTTGTTAGCCTTAGGTGTTACATTGGTTGTTGCAAGTGTACCACCAAGAAACTCCACCTTCGACACTTATTCCATGTCTATGTTGTGGGTAGTTGGAGGGGAGATGTTATCACCATGGATGATAACTTAACCACCTTCATATGGAAGCTAGATTTCTTGATTGATTAGTGAGGAGACAACCCATACTTGAGCTAGCCAAGGCTGACCTAGGATCAAATTGAATCCTAGCATGTTCTCTATGATTGTGAAATTTTCAAACATGGGAAACTACTCTCCTACCATGAATGTGATGTTGATTGTGTCCTTGATGGTGACACATGATCCATTGAAGAATTTTAGACATGTGACTTTAGTAGGCTTGATCTCGTCTATTAGGCCTAGTTTGTCAATGATAGAGTACAGAACTACATTTTTTGCTATACCATCATCAACATGCACCTTGTGGATGGTGCACTACCCAACATGTATGCTAATTAACAATGGTGTTTTTGTGACCTCCCCTCATTCAGGGTTCACCTTGACTACTTTGTCGCAAAAGGACAAGGATGTTGAACCTAATTATTATGGCCTAGGAGGCAAGATGACTACATGGATAATGTTCTCATCTATAGGGATGTCCTCTGTAATAGGAATGAAGGCCAATATCTATGCCAACACTTGGCGATGAGAAATTGAGATCATGACTATGTCATACAAGCTTAGTGTTGTGTTCTTTTTCATGAGCATTTATTTTACTAGGGTTAGTGCAACTACAAATTCCTTTTCATTAGTCATTGTTTTGGCCTTGACCTTGTCTATATGGCTTGAGAGATGGATCTCTCATGAAGGGGACTTGGGTGTTGGTTGTTTGGCATGTTTGATGGTCGTAATGCTCAGTTGTTGCATGTTGGTTGTAGCCTTTATTTTAGCCATGGACATTGCAAGGCACTCATTTGAGTTCTTTCATTGCCATTTGGTAGGCCTACTTGGGTTGCTAGTGGGGTCGACTCTTAATGGAGAAAAGACTGACACGTTGCCCACTACTAGGTCTTAGATAGGTGAGCGACCATCACGTTGTGGCACCCTAATGAAAAATGATGATTGTTTGGGAGTTGTTACTATGGGGCCAGCTCGTTATGGCAACTTGATGAGGAAGGGTTGTTTAGTAGTTATAGGTGCAACGTCATGCTAGTTTAACATCTTAGCATATGAGTGGTTGATTTTCCATTTTAATGTCTTAGCAGATGGTTGTTGTGGGACCCTAACCACAAAGGGTTTTGTGGGTGCCTGAGGTGGCACTTTGACCATGAAGGAGGGCCTCTTACTTGTGGAGGCCAAGGGAATCCTTACCTTGCTAGGAGGCACTCAAATCAAAAAAGGTTGCTACACACGTTTAGACTTGCCTCATATGCTAATGGATTTTATGATGTAGGAGGCATCGTCTACATTGGATTGGCTTGCTACATCGAGCACTAGTTGGCCCCTTTCTATCATTCTTTGCAAATCATCTTACAAAGCCTAACAATTGTTCATACTCTGACCAAAAATTTGATGATAATGATAGTATTGGTCTAGTTGGAAATGTTATGGGACTACGGTCTTATTTGATAATGCTGAGGTAGGGTTCTTCAATAGTTCATAGTACCTATCATGTCATTAGCAGGCAGTGGAACCTTAGTTCGGAGAGTTAGGGATAGTACCATAGGACTTATGGTGTCATCCTGCTAAAATTCCACCACCTTGATGATTTTGGAGGCAACCTTTAGCCAGTTGATCTCCTCGATCAAACTTTGGATTAGCTAGAATGCCTGATCCAAACTTGGAGGTGTGCCAACCAATTGTGTTGGCAAGGCTTATGTTGGTTGCATGGTGAAGGGCAAAATTGTTGATTGCAAAGTGTGATAGTTTAATGTTGTTGTGGACAGTTGTTGCCAATTTAACATCATAGAGAATGGATGTAGTTAATGTGTTGGCTAAGTGATGGGCATGGTGACCAAGGTAGGCCACACATGCATGGGTTGGATTGACACCAAGGGCACTGATGAGACAAGAAGGAAGTAAGATGCCTAAATCATTTGGGGTTGAGAGGTGGCCACTGCTTGAGAAAAAGATTAGGAGAATGCACCAGTTGCTTGCAATTAAGGCTAAGCTAGCATGGTCACCATCTTGGAGTGGATAGGTAAGCTAAACCAAGGAGGAGCTGTACTAGGGAGTGGTTGTTCGAAGCTAGTGTAAAGAGGGCTCTTACATTTGGTGCAAGCATCGAACTCATCTTCCTCCTCCTATGAGGCTTTCTGATAGTTGGTCCCTACATCATGCTTGTTCGCATGGATAAGTTGGAACAATAGCTGGTGGTAGGACTCTATGAGTTGGATTATGTCGAACAAGGTAGGGTTGTACTCTCATCCATCTTAGTGGACTCATTCATAGTCCTCCTTTGCCTCTAGGTCAAGAAGATCCATGGGTAACCTTGCTTGGATACTGGCACAAACAAAGTTATATTGTTTATGGCTAATCATGGCATGCTTTGGGTGGATTATGAAGATGTCAAGTACGCTAGACACTAACATGGAAGGTTGACTTGGATTCATGTTCACAGATTAAGTTATGAGAGTTACTGTTTGCAAAAAATGGCTAACTATGGAAACTACCAAAAAAATGCCTAAGTATATGGGTAGCAGAAAATGGCTAAGTCTAAAAACTACAAAAAATTGACTAAGTATAAAACTGCAAAAAATTGGCTAAGTATGAAAATGTGAAAATTTGGCTAAGTATGAAAATGTAGAAAAAATGCTAAGTATGAAAATGCAAAAAAAATGGTTAGGTCTACTGGTAGCAAAAAATGGCTAAGTATAAAAATGTAGAAAAATTGATAAAGTACGAAAATTTCAAAAAATGGCTATGTGTAAAACTTTAGAAAAAAATGCAAAGTATGGAGACTATGCTCATGCTCTCTATGCTTAGAGAGTGAAGACTTCGAAAAAAGTTGATAATGACACGATTTGGATTGCTATGTAGATTCTCAAGGAGACCAACAATGGGGACTAATCTACACTGATAGGGGTGTAGAAATCATGCAAAGACAACCATAATAGAGTGCAAAGAAGGAAATAGTAGGCCCTCCTTCTAGCACCAAAAACTATAACAACCAAAAACGTTGGTGGCTAGAACACCAAGAGGTTCTCGAGTGCATAACCTAACCTTGTGTCTACATGAGGGCCTTGCTGGAGGCAGAGACAATGTGCCTTGAATGGTATTTTTGATCAAATAAGAACTTACAGAGAGCTAATGGTGTGAGTGCAAAATGATGCTTAAGTGTCAAGCAATGTCAACGGTGTTAATGGTGTGAATAGCACCATGCATAGTTGGTGTGAATAGTGCCAAGCATAATTAGTGTGAATAGTGTTGAGAATAGTCAATGTGAATAGTGCCAAGCATAGTCAAGTTTTATGACAAAAAATGACCATGTCGATACATAGGGATCACTGCCTAAGCATCGTTGTAGGCCAAAATATGAAAAAATGCAACGGAGGAAGAGAGAGAAACAAAACACTACCCCAAATGGGGTTGAGCATAGTTAACTCCAAAAGGGGTTTACAAGGTACATGGTGTACAATAGGTGTAGTGGAAAGCATAGTTGCAGTCTCAATGATGTTAGGCTATGAAGTCTAGTGCTCATCGTGGTGTCTGTGCCTGCTGGGATGGCCATTGCAATGTATCATGTGGTCTCCTATAAGGGTGCAATGAGGCTGTAGTGTACACGTGGTATGCAACTCTACCTCTCTACTAGTGTATTTGGGTATCATTTTCCTTAGAAACTAAGTGCTAAATGCCTAAATGCTAGATGCCAAATGAAAATTCCAACCCCTAGAATATGGGGATGTAGGGATATTTATAGGGCTATGGTTAGCCCAAAATGTGGATTGTGCAACACGTAGTAGAGCAGTAGGTGGGACTACGCTCACCCCAACTATATTCTAGTGTTAAGCTCTATGGTGTTAAGTGGTGTCATTGCTCTAATAGAGTCTATGAAGCCAAGAGACTATGACTACATTTCCCATCTACATGGAAAAGACCAGAAAGAACCTAAAAAGATGCAAAAAATGCCAAAAATGTAACTTTTGGAGACTACACATTGGTTCCATGTTCTAGAGCATAGCTACAATTTTTGGAGAAAGAGGAATGCAAAAATGAAAAATGCTATTGTTGGAAAGGTGTTGGAGCTAATGCAAATGTCAATGCTAAGGTGTGGACACTTTTGAAGGCTATTCTTACCATATATGCTTGACCATGCTCTAGACTAGGTGAGAGCATAGTCCCAAACATAGGCAAAATTTGGTCTAAGACTAGCAAAAATTGGAAAAATGTGACTAAGCATTAACTATGCTCCATGGGAAGCTAACTATGCTCTTGAGCATAGCAGGAAAAATGTGGCTAAGTGTTGACTGTGCTTCATGGGAGGCTGACTATGCTTTCAAGTGTAACAAGAAAGCATACCAAGAAAAATGTGACTAAGTGTTGACTACGCTTCATGGGAGGCTTACTACCCTCCCAAGCATAGCAAGCACAAGGTCAACACTTAGAAAAATCTGTAGCATGTATCATGGTTTTAACACTTAGTCAAAATCTTGCAAACCTAGTTGTTAAAGCTTACTACACTCTACTATAGTGGAGAGCGTAGTCCTAGCACTTAAACAAGTTTGTAGAAAGTGCCATCATTATGAGACTTAGAAAAATTTGGGCAAAGTGTCTCCATTTTGACACTTAGCCAAATTTGCAGTCAAGACATTGATGAAACACCACAAAAATTTGGACTACTGCTTCTCAACTACAAATTTGGCTAAGTGTCAGAATGATGGCACTTTTAGTAAGTTTTTGTAAGTGCTGGGATCATGCTCTCCACTACAATAAAGCATAGTTAGCTTTAATGGCCAATTTTATGCAATTTTGACTAAGTTTCATAATGATGACACATGCTACAAAAATTTTTCTAAGTGTCCTACTACACTCCCATTTCTCCTTGCTATGCTCTTAAGTGTAGCAACTGTAGCGATACTCTGATGGCCAATTTGCACTAGTGTCAAGACAAAAGTTGTCAATCTAGATTAGCATGGAAGAGGCATTTAGTAAAATTTCTAACTCTTGAAGTTACCCCTCTTGCTATGCTCTTGAGTGTAGCTGATGTAGCAAGAACAAGGATTGTAATTTTTGCCAAATTTTTCTAAGTGTCCATGCTACACCCTATCCCATCCTTTCTATGCTCTAGCATAGAAAGCGTAGTGGCACTAGACTTCAATTTTTGCAAGAACTACATAACTATTATGCTACGCTTCAAAACATAACTAGCATATTAACATGAAACTACCTCCAAAAGCTTCTAGAGCTCAGCATAGGCCTTCATTCCAACTCTAGCACTCCTTTGGTAGGCAAGATTAGCAATTTGTATTTCTCCTACACCTGTCATTTGTCCCAAATTATACCTACACTTTAGAGCATAACGAGTGTAGAAAGGGTCCCACCTACAGCACTACTATGTGGTACCTGATCTACATTTTGGGCTAACCCTAGCCCTCTAAATACCCCTATGCCCTAACATTTTAGGGGCTGGCAATTGGCACTTTCATTTGGCATTCGGAAATTTGGTATCTTGGCACTTAGCTCTTTAGGTGAATGGGACCTAGAGCATACCACACCAATAGAGAGGCATAGCTGCACTACATAGTACATCATGATCCTCTTGCAGCCCTGTAGAACACTACACAGTACACCACGATGACCAACCTGATAGGCATAGTTCATCATGGTGAGCGCTAGACTTCATAGCTTGACACCACCGAGACTATGACTATGCTTCCACTGTGCCTATTGTACATTGTGTATCTTCTGAGATCCTTTTAGAGTTAACTATGCACCTATTTGTGGTAGTGTTCCATTTCTCTCCCTCATTTCTAGCATTTTCTTGCATTTTCTTGCATTTTTCTTGCATCTTTTCACTCTTTTTCATGCATCATCATGTTGTACTATTCTTGGAAAATAGTTTCTACAAGTTGATACCCTCATTTTCGTTGAAATCCTTAGCTACACTCACCCTCATTCTGTGGCTATGCACTACACTTGGCACAACAAAACATCACTTTGACACTTAACATCATTTCACATTGTTTGCATTTGCATTTTGGCTAACCACGCCACCCCTGGTTGCACCTAATACCCTAGTTGCAATAAAAAAAAATCAATATTCAATCTACAAGATGATTCAGGGCACTCCACCTCTGTTTCCTAGCAAAGGCCCTCACGTAGAGGCAGAGTCAAGGCTATGCATCCATAAACCCCTCAACATTCTAGCCACCAACATTTTTTATCACCATAGTTTTTGGCACTAGAAGCAGATCCTCATCATTTCCTTCTACATTTTCTAATTATTGTCCTATGTGCTCTCTCCACCATAGGTTGATATACAGTGGACACCCTCGTCAGTTCCCCTAGAAACCTGCTGGACAAAAGCCAACGTGCATCTTTGGCACTTAACCAAAATTCTGGAGGCTTGAGAGAGCATAGTTGGCTCTCAGCATAGAGAGCATAGCACCAAAGTTATTCATTTTTAGTAGCTTTCATAGTTAGCATTTTTTCTACATTTCCATACTTAGCATTTTTTTTCTCCATTTTCATACATAGCCAAATTTTCTAGAGTTTTAAGCTTAGTCCATTTTTTGTAATTTTCATACTTAGCCATTTTTCTACATTTTCATGCTTAGCCATTTTTCTACATTTTTATACTTGGCCATTTTTCTACTACCAACAGACTTAGTCATTTTTCTATAGTTTTTAGAGTTAGTTGATTTTTGCAAACAGCAACTCTCACAACCTGATCTATGAACATGAATCCAAATCAACCTTCCATGTTGGTGTCTAACACATTTGATACCATGATCAACCCAAAGCATGTTGCATTAAGCCATGAATAATATAATTTTGTTTATGCCAAAATCCAAGTATAATTACTAGTGGATTACCTTGACTTGGAGATAAAATAAGACTACAAACAAGTCCACCTAGATGGATAGTAGTACAACCCCTCCTTGTTTGACATAATTCCATTCACAGAGTCCTACCACCAGCTGTTGTTCCAACTCATCTGTGCAAATGAGCATGATGTAAGAAAAACCTATGAGGATGCCTCATAGGAGGAAAAAGATAAGTTTGAGGCTCACTTTGAATACAAGAGCCCCCTCTACATCATCTTCCAACAACTGCTCCCTAGTACGGCCCCTCCTTGATTTTTTCCACCCATCCTCTCCAAGATGGTGACCATGCCAATTTAGCCTTCCTTGTAAGCAACTACTACATTTTTCCAATCCTATGCTCATGTAGGAGCCACTTCCCAACCCTAAACGATTCAAGCATCCTACATCCTGCATGTCTCATTGATGTCCATAGCGTCTGTCCAACCCACTTATGTGTGGCCCACCTTAGTCACCACACCCATCCCTCAACTAATACATCAACTAAACCTATTCGCTATGATGTTAAACTGGAAAAATCTGCAACCAACAATCTAACCGTATGCCATACAACCAACACAGGCCCAACCAATGCAACCAACTGGCACATTCCCAAGCTTGGATTAGGCATTCCAACTGATCTAAAGTTTGATGGAGGAGTTCAACCAACTCAAAGCTACCTCCTTTAAAATTGTCATGGTGGTGGACTTCTACTGGGATGACCCCATAAGTCCTATAGTCCAACCCTTAACTCTCCCAGTTGGGGTTCAGCTACCTCAACTCACCAAGTACAATGGTAAAGGGGACCCCAATGCACACTTGGTCACATTTTAATCCAAGTGTCTTCCTTCTTCAAGCCTGGCCACATGCCATCATGCACATGTTCCCCATGTCACTCACTGACAAGGCCTTAGACTACTATTGCATGCAATGCAAGGCCTTAATCTCTTCTTTGGAGGATCTCATAATCCAGTTTGTGACATGCTTTAGGTACAACCTAAAGCCTAAAGCAACCCTTAACCAACTCATGCAGGTCAAGCAAGGGCCCTTAGAGCTAATGCCAAAATTCTTCCAATGCTGAAACATCACATTGAGCAAAATGTGTGAACCCTTAGTAGAGACACACCTACTGGCTATCTTCAAGGATGTAGTGAATGACTTCATCAAGTCCAAACTGTATTACCTGGCTCCAAAGTCACTTAGCCAAGCCTTTGCCCAAACAAAGGGCATAGAGGAGGTAGCGCAAGCTAGCAATGATTTGGCCTACATGGCCTACAGAAACCAACATGTGCACAAGAAAAAAGCAATAGTGATAATAGAAGCCACAAGCACAAAAGTAACCAACTAGGGTTTGATGGCTAAGAAACCAAAGGCCCCAGCTTACAAAGCCACCAACTCTAGTGCCAACTTGCCTACATTGGTAGGGGCCATCCCAAGGTCCAACTTTGAATACAAGGATCACTCAAATTATACACCACTATCAATGGAACCCTCTAAACTACTAGAGAAACTCCTAAAAGCTAAGCAAATCCAATACAAATATGTATCAGAGATTGCCTACCAAAAACATAACAAGTACTCCAACTACTAAGAAACCCCACCTCAACAGTACTAAATGAGCCCCCCATCTCACAACACTTCAAGTTGGACCAATGCTGTCATTACCACCAGATGTCTAGTCATAGTACAGATAACTATCATTCTTTGCAAGACAACTTGCAAAGAATGATAGAACGAGGCCAACTAGTTCTTGATGCAACAAGCGAATCCAACATAGATGATGCCCCCTACATCATAAGCTCCATCAACATAGGTAGCAAGTCTAAACTTGCACAACAACCTTTTGCGATTTGCATGCCTTCCAACAAGGTAAGGATCCCCTTGATTTCCATAGGCAAGAGTCCCCTCTTTGTTATCAAAGTGCCACCTCAAGCACCCACAACATCCTTTATGATCAAGGTCCCATAACAATTATCTGCTGAGATGTTAAACTAATAACCAAACCAGCCATTTGCTAAGACATTAAACTAGCATGACGTAGTAACAACTACTAAGCAATCTTTCATCATCAATGTTCGACAACGAGTTGGTCCCACAACAACTCCTAAACCACCATTTGACATAAGAATGCCACAATGTGATGGCCTCTCACCTAGCTAAAATCCAAGATTGGGCAATGTCTTAATCTCTCCTCTCCTCCTTCAATGGTTAACCCCACTAACAACCTAGGTAAGCCTACCAAGTGGTAACATAAGAGGATGAACGAGTACCTTAAAACCCCCATGGCCAAAGTAGAGGCCATAACTAGCAACCAACAACTAAACATTGGGTTTCCTACCCCTAAGCAAGCTAAGCAACCCAAGCCCAAATCCCCTCCATGAGAGATCTATCTCTCAAGCCACATGGAGCAAGTCAAGGACAACACAATGGCCAATGACAAGGACTTTGTAGTTTCACTAACCCAAGTGAAACAAACACTCAACTAAAAGAACATAACGTTGAGCTTGTACAACCTAGTCATGACCTCATCTACTCACTGCCAAGCATTGGCTTGGATGTTGGCCTTCATTCCTATTACAGAGGACACCATCCGTGCAATGATGTTGCCCTCTACACCACAAGAATCAGGTTCAACATCCCTAGCATTTTGCGATGATGTAGTCAAGATCAACCCCAAACAAGGGGAGGTCACTATAGCTCCACTATCCATTACAATATGTGTTGGGTAGTGCATGATATATAGGGTGCATGTTGATGATGGTGTAGTAACAAACATAGTCATGTACTCCATCATCGACAAGCTAGGCCTAGCAGATGAAATCAAGCCAACCAAAACTGCGTGTCTAAAATCCTTCAACGGATCATGTGTTACCATCAAGGGTACAATAAACTTAGCCTTTGTGGTAAGAGAGAAATTCCCCACCAATGTAGATTTCACTATCATAGAGAAGATGCCAGGCTTCAATTAGATCCTAGGCAGGCCTTGCCTAGCTCAACTACAAGCGATCTCCTCTCCCATCTACCAAGAAGTCCA
Organism: Gnetum montanum; assembly: GCA_015680685.1. Classification (NCBI taxonomy): domain Eukaryota; kingdom Viridiplantae; phylum Streptophyta; class Gnetopsida; order Gnetales; family Gnetaceae; genus Gnetum; species Gnetum montanum. Next base: position 506,535 of record MNCI01011880.1, on the reverse strand, counting down.
CCTTCCATACGAAGGTGGTTAAGTTATCATCCATAGTGATAATGCCTCCCCTCCAACTCTACACAACATAGGCATGGAACAAGTGTCAAAGGTGGAGTTTCTGGGTGATGCATCTAAGGCAACCAACATAACACATAAGGCTGACCCACCTGAAAAAGTAGTTGAAGCCTGTGACCTCCCAAAGGACCCTAGGCCCTACACATCCCCTAATCCAAACTAGATTAGGAAACAACTACCTGATCAAGGCACTTGCTTAGCCAAAAATGTGCTAGGAACTTGCCTACCCCTTGCCTCCACTTGCCATGCATTTTTTACTTTAATTTGCATCACACTAGCCTATGCATTTACATTTTTCCTACTTTCTTAGATCATGCATTTCATTTTGTTCAAGCATTTTTTTTTTGTTTTTTTGCTTTGATTATGCACTCATCAAATTAGCTTATGCATTACATTTGAAAAACATCAAAAACACATGAAAATCATAAAAGTAAAACTACAAAAAAAAAATTGCTCAGAAAGGCCTTAAACTAGCCCATGGCCCAAAAAGGCATTAAATTAGCCCACGACCCAGAATGCCTTTAAACTAGCAACCTGTGGTCCACCATGGCCTTAAACTGGCAACGTATGACCTAAAATGATCTTAAACTACTGTTGCAGCCTAGAAAGGCCTAAAACTATCACTCTTCGCATTGCTTTCCTTTCATTTATACATTTTTAACTCTCTTTACAATAGGTGCTAGTTGAAATTTTTTTTCTAGTCAATTTTTGTAGGATCTTGTAGGCACACAACATGACTATGCATGCAACATCACACCTCACACAAGACTAGTGTACCAATCTACCATGACTATAAACTAGCACAAATCGTCCTTGGGTTATGATGTTAAACTAACACAACAACTTATCTACTACGATGTTAAAATGGCACACAGTAGTCTGTTAGGACTATAAACTAGCACTCCATAGTCTCCTGGGACCTTAAACTAGGTTCACACACTTGCAGCATCATCGCCTCGCACCATTCTGCTAATCTTTTGGAGCACCTGCCATTAGTGTGGCCTTTAGAGGACTCACAACATCATCGCCCTTGCACCTTCACTGGCTTCCTAAGCACTTTCAATTAGTATAGTATTTAACACATTTATAGCATCTTTTCATCTAGCACTTGTAGCATCTTCACATTTGGCATTTTATTTGCATTTCATGTTATGTGGTCTTCTTGTCTACTTAAAGTTGTATTTGCAAGATGAAGCCCCGAAGGTGGTCGTGCAAAGATGCATCTCATCGTAGTAGCAAGTCCCCACATTACTCTAATGTGCATGATTAGACTAGTTAAGCCACTCAAGAGTGCACATACCCCACATCCTATTACAGCCTATGCACATCCACTCCTTCATCTCAATAGCCTCTCATCCCTCGCATACTCATGATTGCACACCCCCCTAATGCATGTGCACTGTGATGCATATGGAATTCTCCTCACATCAACTATAGAACCCGTGGTAGATGTAATGCAACATGTCCCATGGGAAGCCTCTGTTGGCTAGTAAAGACCTAAGCAAATGTAATGCAACTCATCCCAAGGAGTAAACACCTATCCTACAGATGTGATGTGATTGCATCAAAGAAAAGCCCATCTACTCGATGGCCCACACCTTGTAGTTAGCATTCAAAAATAAGCCAAACCTAATGAAGGTTCACCTCATAGCAAAGCAAAGAAGAAAAAGCAAAAAATGAAAAAAGAAAAAAACTAGAATGGGGAAAAGCACATCCCCAAGTAAATCGATAATGCTGCAATTTTGCAACCAACCCAGCCTTAAATCAATGTTAACTCTCTCATGAGCATTTCGACAAGAGATCAACATTTTGGGGGCAAACTACTCTATGCCATGGTTATCATTAGCTATGCTAACTTCGCATCTTGCATCATTGTTTGTATTTCATCTCCCCTATTTTCATTTCATTTCTCTTACATTACCTACACCCCTTGCCCTTAGCATACCACTATACATAACACTCTTGAACATAGTGGAACAACACTTGATCTAGTACCAACGAGTGATTTTGGTGCCATGTCTACTATGGTGCTTTGTGATTCTTTGTCAACATCTCTCAAGCCACTCCTCTAAACATCAACAAAGAGGGGACAATTAAACACAACAAAAATTTGGACTACTGCTTCTCAACTACAAATTTAACTAAGTGTCAGAACGATGGAACTTTCAATAAGTTTTTCTAAGTGTTGGGACCACACTCTCCACTATAGTAGAGCATAGTCAACTTCAATAGCCAATTTTCTGCAATTTTGGTGAAGTGTCAAAACAATTACACAAGCTGCAAAAATTTTTCTAAGTTTCCTACTACACTCCCATTCCTCCTAGTACACTCTTGAGCATAGCAAGTGTAGCAGCACTCTAGTGGCTAGTCTGCACTATTGTCAAGCTAGAATTTGTCAAGTTAGCTGAACATGGAACAGGTGTTTGGTAGAATTTCAAACTCCTAAAGCTACCCCTCTTGTTATGCTCCTGAGTCTAGCTAGTGTAGTAAGAATAAGGACTACAAATTTTTCCAGATTTTTCTAAGTGTTCATGCAATGCCCTATCCCCTCTTACTACACTCTCTAGTGAAGCAAGTGTAGCAGCATTGGACTTTAGCTTTTATAAGAATTACCTAACTATTGTGCTACGCTCCAAAGCGTAGCTAGCGTAGCAACATGGAACTACCTTCAAAAGCTTCCAAAACTTAGCACAGGCCTTCATTCCAACTCCAGCACCCCTCTAGCAGGTAAGATCAGCAATTTTCATTTCTCTTGCACCCCCATTTATCCCAAATTGTACCTATGCTCTAGAGCATAACAAGAGTAGCAAGGTGTCAAGCGTAGCAAGGGTCCCACCTACCACACTGCCATGTGGCACCTAATCTACATTTTAGGCTAACATAAATACCCTTATTCCCCAACATTTTAGGGATTGGAAATTAGCACTTTTATTTGTCATTTGGCATTTTGGCATCTTGGCGCTTAACTCCATGGGTGAACGAGACCCAAAGCACACCACACTGATAGAGAGGCATAACTACCCTACATAAAACATGGCAGCCCCATTGTAGCCCTACCAAATATCGCATGGTACACTGTGGTGGCCAACCCAGTAGGCACGGTTCATCATGGTAAGTGCCAAACTTCACAACCTGATAGCACTAAGACTATGACTATGCTCCCAATGTGCTTGTTGTATACTGTGTACCTTCTAAGATCCTTTTGGAGTTAACTACACTTCCATTTGGGGTAGTGTTCTATTTCTCTCTCCTATTTCTAGCATTTTCTTACATTTTTCTTACATCTTTTTGCACTTTTTCACACGTTGTCACATTGTACAACACTTGGGTGGTAGTCTCCATGGGTTGACACCCTCGTTTTGGTCAAAACCCTTGGCTACACTAGCCCCCATTCTGTGGCTACGCTCTATGCTTAGCATCGCAAAACACCACTTTGACACTTAGCATCATTTCACATTATTTGCATTTTCATTTTGACTAACCATGCCACCCTTGGTTACACCCAATACCCCAATTGTAGTTAGCAAAGTCCCTATTCAATTGACAAGACCATCCAAGGCACTCCACCTCTATTTCCTAGCAAAGGCCCTTGCACGGAGGCGAGGTCGAGGCTATGCACCCGTAAACCCCTTGGTGTTCCAACCACCAATGTTCTCGGTCACTATGGTTAAGACCCAAATTTTTGTGGTGTTTCAACTCTCTTAAGGATCTCTTACCTCACTCTTGAGAATAACCTTCTCTCTTAGGACTAGCCTCCTCCTTTTAGACTAACCTTCTCCCTTCTAATTAGGCTACCTAAAATTGGGCTTTTGGTGCCTTTTTATAGCTTTCAAATTGATTCTTTTTCTTTCCTCCAAATTAGAATTCAAGTTGAAGTTTGTTGAAATTTGTACAAGATGTCTTGGAAAAGCAGGAGACATCTTTCTTGAAATACTCATATCTTAGAGGAGACATCTTGGAGTTGCAAGAGATGTATTAGAGTTTGGGGATACATCTTGGAGAATACGTTTGGTAGAATATGTCTTCAGGAAGGCATCTTGCTTGTTGGAGAGACAACTTGCATGCTAGAGAGATGTCTCTCCTACCAAGGCCAAAAATAAAGTTACTTGTTTTAAGATCTAGAACCTCTAAATTCCTCTAAACAAGTTTCCATTGACCCTAAAACCCCCTAAACTCATCAAAATAAACTCAAAACACCTTGAAACATGTTAAAAATCAATGAAAAATATCCCATCATTGGAGAGATGATACCTTGAATCCTCAAATTAAAATCCAAGTACTATTTCACCACACATATACCAAAACCATCACATCATTACATCAAATTATGGACTCTTTGGGGTATTCGAGCCAAAAAATCTTCACAAGATTAATGACATAAGGATAACTAGACAACAAACACAACATATTGTAACAGCAAACATAGATCTCATACATTGCCTTATATTTGATGCAAGACAAAATCATCATCTTAAATAGTCACAAGGATCAATTGGTAGGAGAGAATGTGTTTTACAGAAACTAGAGATCATTGATAACATTCTCTTGGCATACCACATAATTTTTTCCTATAAAATTTTGAGCTAGTGTACATTTATATTTTGTGCAAGATTGAGTAGGTTAACTCCACTAATTAATCACCTTCAAATTCTAAATCTAGATATTATGTAAGATAAAACTTTTTACTATAAAATAAGAAAGTTAGATATCTTCAATTAATTTATTAGAAAATTACAACCTGGTTCTCAAAACTAAAAAACCACCAAAAGCTATCACACTTAAACATTATTGTAGAGCATGAGGTTCTACATCCACACAATGGTTGTTCTTAATGGAAGACAAAACCAATTGACAATGTCTCTCATAACCTAGAACTGAGATCTTGACTCACAGGTAAGACATAAGAGAATAGAACACACAAACCAACACACATCAGGTTGATCTTGGAGCTACAATCACCAATTACACTCACTCAATGTTGCTCACCCATTCTCTCTTGCTTAATTTCCACTCTTAAGATCTCTCTTTCGTACTCCTCATCCATAACAATTGTAAATACAATAATACTTATGTCAAATTAGAAGATAAGAAACCTAGAAACCTTTCCTCAACTCAACTTGATGATTTTTAGATGTTACCCAAGTCTTCTCACCTTCTCTCCTTCTATGTCAATCCTTTTTCATCCTATTTCAGCTATCTTTCAAATTGGAACAAGTGTTTGTGACAGCTTTCTTGGCCATATGGGTCATCTCTGGCCTATGGAGATGTCTCCTATCAAAACCAGCTTTAAGGAGAGATGCCTCCTATTTTCACAAGACATATCCTCCTAGTAGGAGATGTCTTCGACAAAACATCTTCTCCTAGTAGGAAACATCTTGGACAATATGTCTTTCCACTAGCAAGATGTCTCCTCTACATCCAAGACATCCTTTATCAGTTCTCAATCTCTACCAAGACATATTTTAGCCCTTGGAGACATCTTCTTCAAGCATGGAACCTACAAACATAGATGTAGGAAAGAAACAAACGAAATTGAAAGAGGTGTCCCTACACCACAAGAGCTCACCATAATAATAAGGACAATTTCTTAGAATAAACCAATGCTTGAATCATGAGACCATTTTTGTTTCATTTAGATCCCTTTGGCTCAAGGTAAATAATGCATTATACATCATCTAATTGTAGCAACTATTCACATAACTTGATCCTCTACAACAACAAGACCAAGATCTATTTACTCATCTTTAAGCATCTCATCTATTACTTGTAACTACTTTCCAAAACTGTCTAGATATATCCTCTTCTTGAATCCAAAACCTTATCTTTGATACCAAGTATAACAACACTACTCTAGAAAAAGGGGCTAAAATAATTGTAATAGAGGTATACCCAAAAATATATAATCTAATTAGACTATTTTAAAATTCAACATTTTCTACTAGAATCAAACCCATAACTTGAAGTTTTAAAATCAAAAGTTATACCATTAAGCTAACACCTCATTGTTATTTACTCTAGGGAAGTACTACTCAACACCATTCAAGAGTCTAGAAAGAATTAAATTTTCTAGAGTCGACTCAAGGTAAACTATGCTTCAATGTCCTCAAGAACCTATTTATACAATATAAGTACATATCTCACATGCCACATGTTAGTCCACAAATAGGAGTATCATGATGATGCCTTTATAACCATATAAGTGACCAAACAAATGAATATATGTAACATACTCAAAGAGAACTATCATACACATAGAGACATCATTTTCTTAAGAAAGCTAAGATATGTTCCTACTCTAATGCATCTAGCCTTAAGCCTTGGTTTATGGAGAAGGGCAGTGATCCAAGAATTAGAGTCAAAGCTCCTTTTCATGTCTACATATCATTGTGACATTGTATGCAAGGAATTATGGTCATATTGTTCCTTAGTAATGATTAAGATATCTTGGAACTTCTAAGGATCTTCATTCTGCTTCTGACCCCTAAATTGGAAGGGAAAAAACTTTTGATCTACTAACAAAGCATGTTTCCCTACAATTTGACCCTATTTCTTTAATGATGATGTGCATAAAAATAGTTAAGTATTACTTTCTATCATTTGTGATATAGCTTACACTATTTAGTATGGTTGGATTTCTCGTTAAGTAATATTCTTATTAGAAGTCTTATCCTTTGATAGTTATACATTTAATTAGATTAAAAAATATTAGGTGTTGTTGATCTATGATCTAGAGTGTTACAAAATAAGAAATTTATAGAATTGGTACTAGACTTAGGTACTTAACCTAAGAGAGAATGGTGAATTAACTCCAATTATTGAGGATAGATTTTATTTAGTACTAATCTCATCATTGTGCTATGTTCTTATAAATTCTATTTGATATTATGCTTTGGATGGTAAGAACACTAATTGAAAAAAGGAAAAATGGTTGTAGAATAAGATTCTATAAACTCAACCACTAAATAATATGATGGATGTGACATCTACTTATATGAACATCCAAAGGGCTATTTCCCAGTCATGTTACATCTACATGAGTACTGGGCTTTTGCATTGAATCCCATGTTCGTACAAAAGTAGATGCATAGGAAATTACCTTTCTCACAAGGTAATTATAGATAGTCCAACAAAAAATTGTTCTATCCTAGTGGGACTTGTTACTAACCTCAACACTATCATCAACTGCAATGGAAAAACCCACAATTGTGGGGGAGGCCATCATCAAACTAGTGCTACCCTTATTGTCAACTGAACCCATCTAGATACTAAATTCAACAACCTATTCTCCAAACTAGTTCTACTTCCTCTATTTCAAATCACTACTACCATGCTCCTGAATATCATCAACCCGCAACATCTTCTATGAGGTCACCACCTTACACCTCTCACCCTCCATCATATCCTCAATATTCTCATACTCACCACCATCACACATCACGACTAGCAACACAAGAAGGTTCAACACCACAACATCAATGATAGAATGCTACATGTGCTATGAACATACATAGAAATGATAAAGCCAGTAGATCTCCATCACAATCTTGGAAACACCCTTTCTTTAGGATGGTTCCCATGCATGAGCATAACACTCATGGATCTAGTAACTCATCCAAGCTATCACAATTCCAATCAAATGCAACACTATTCCTCTCACAACCAATGTCCTCCAATCCTACACAAAGGCCAACATCCATCGTTACTCCAACACCTAATAGAAATAATGAATATAGCACCATGGAGAGATAATAGAATCCATGCATTACTAATCATGATAAAGGGTGCAGTCACAAGCCAAACATCTACAAAGTTAACATAACTCCTATTCTAAGCCATCATATGTTTCAAAACCAAGTGTATGAGCAACTACCTATCTACATAGCTTCCACTAAACCATAAGACACCCAATGGCTTGAAAATAAAATTCTAACATTGTCTCAAAAATGCATGGAGCCTGCATGACCACTTATTAATTCTTGTCATGGTCAAATGCCTAGCCATGGGGGAGATGCTCCATCCTAAAATCAAGAATTAATAAACTTTTTTCATCTTTTTGTTTTACAATTTTTTATAATATTCTCATTTCCTGATACACATTTTACCCATATTTTCAAATTTTTCTACACTTTATTTTTATTTCCTTTGTTAATAATCTCAATTGTGAATGAAATGAAAAAATGTAACCTAATGAGGTGAGGTTTTCTCTATATTATCAAAGTCATGAGGGATTGATTATCTAGATAGTGAGGCCACATCATCCATCCATGTATTCCATTAATAATAGGTTCTTACCATGATCATAATGATATTATTTTTCATCATCAAACTAAGAATAAACTCGTAATCATTATGCTTGGATAGAAAAGTGAAGAACCAAAGGGGAATGCAAATGATGTGACCTCAAGAAAACTTGTGGAATCTATTTCACTACTTTTGTATGTTTTATCATGTTGCTAAGGTTGTAATTATATCCTTGTAGATCTAATGAAAAATGGAAGTAAGAGTAAAATAAGTGCTACCTTACCATGTCACTAGAAAGACATGTTAGCCATGCCTGAAGGTAGTCCTCTAGTAAGGTTGACATAGATGAAAATAAAATAAAAGGTCATTGGAACGTGGTTTGGACATGGTTTGAATCTTGGAAAGATGGGTTAATAATTACATTAATCATTAATAATACACAAATATTTATTATGCCTATGGTAAGAGACCTTACATCACAATTTCCACAATTGTTTCTAAAATCCATCTCATCTCACTATTCATATGATCATAACTTGTGGTTCTGTGCAACATAGAGTTATTCTCTCAAATTGGTGGTTCTAACATGTGTGTTTTGCTAAATAGGTATGCATTGCATTCAACCCCTTTGGTGCCTATAGACATTTTTAGGTATGGTTATATAAGGGCATTAAGGAGCCTACTTTGGGGAGGATCCACTTGTATAACTATTGTAACTTGTACTTTTCTAATATAACTGCATCATCTTGAACCTTCCAAGTGCATAAATGTCAATTTCAAAACCTTCCCTTATCATACAACCTATTTTTATATATTATGGATTCAATACCCTTTTCTTACATCTTCCAAAGCTTTTAATTTCTCCGATTTTGTTTTCCAACATTACCAATGCCCAAATATGTATTCTCACTTACCCCAAAACTATGGACTCTACATAAAACCTTCCAACCAACAACAAAGCTTCAATTTTCATACTAAATTTGTCCATGTGATGCAAATCAAAGGCTTCTGATATTGGGAACCCAATATCAGAGGGGAGTTGATATTGGCTACTCAATATCAGGTCTACAAAAACTATAAATAGGACCTTTGTGATTCTTCAAAAATCATTTTTATCATTTTTAGCTAAGGAATTTTTCGCATTTTTCTTTGTTGACTAAGAGCTCTATGCATCCAACTTCTACACATGATATCTAGCTTCATACCACTTCAATTTCCATGGTTTTAGAACCTATTTGATCCTTGAGTGTTCAATTTAGTTGGGGGGGTTCTTGTGTGAAAAAACTATGCTAATTTTTAAAAACTTACTATCACCTGGAAGGTATTATAAGGTTAATAATGTTGAAAAACTTAAGCTTTCTAATGAAAAATCATTTATATGCATGTCATAACCTTTAATTAAAACCCCTAAGAAATCATAACCATCATTATAGATCATAAAAAAGGAAAAATAAGTCAATTGTGAAGGATTATAAAAGAATTTAACACTTTTTGGGACATTTTTCTTTAAATTTTTCTACCCCTGCAATCACATGAACTAAGAACTTAATGAAACTAAGGACATCAATAAGGTATAAATCTATAGATGATAAATGAAAAACACCTTGATAACCCAAAATCCTTGATTGATTACAAATGGTCCCAAAATAAGGAGAATAAGAAGGACCTTCACAAGGTGCAAGCAAATGCCTGAGGGTTGGCATAGGCCAACTAGAAGAACAAGGCCCACCAACTAAGCATGAAGAACAGGGGGCCCAATCATTTAGCATTCATAAAGAGGCCCCTATTATAGGAAAGTTAGTCCAAGCAAAGGCTATAAGACCATAGGCTCAAGTGCAAAGAAAATGTATCACGTTGTTTCAAGAATGCCTCTAAGCCATCTAGGAGCAATCCATGTTGACCACAATCATCATGGAAATGAACTTCGGGCCATTCATGGGGAATTTGTCCCTGAGGTAGTCAGAACTCAACTTCAAGCATCACCTTTATGCACATCCTTTTTGAAAGTGATGAATGATGCATTGGTGAGATGTATCAATTCTATCATAATAAAGAGGAGGGCACCACTATTAACATTGGTGGAATATTTGTTTCTTTCTCAATCAAATCCATTATAGAAGCTCTAAACCTACCATTTATGGGGTCCAAAGTAGCACACTTATCCATAAGATCTGATGCAAAAATAAGGAAGCTATGGTTGAAATGTTCATATAATAAAGAAGACAAAATATACAATAAGCTAACTCTAAAAGAAAGAATTTACTTAAAAATTGGCACATACCACCTTTTCCCCACTAAAGGGTTGAATAGAATATCTACCTACATAGCTAGAGGAAGTGCAATCTTGATGGGCAAATACAATGCCACCCTTGCCCAACTATACTACATGGAGATTCAATGGCAATTGGAGGAAAGAAAGGTAGGGAAGCATAAACTTCCATTCCCTTGCTTGATTAGGAAGCTATGCAAGAAAGTCAAAATCCTAGTTTACACCAATGATGTTCCTATGAGGGCCAAAAATGCTTCATTCTCTAAGTTTCTCAACCCAATAGCACCAAGGAAAGATCATGGTGAAAAGAAAGAACAAGAACCAAAGAAGGAGAAAGAACAAGAACCAAAGAAGGAGTAAGAATAAGAACTAGAGCAATGGAGAGAGCAGCAAGTCCCACTACCACTATTGCAAGATTATAGACCCACAATGAGCTATTTGTAGCAAATTGTTAAAACTCTCAATTGGAGAAGTAGGGATGAATCCAATCTATTTTGAGTCATTAATGATGTTGTTCAACCCATAGTCTCAATTTATCGATCAAGGGGATGGATTTCTTTGTAATCAAGAGGAGGGGCCCAATGGTCACAACAGGTCTCTGGGAATGCTACATCTTTCCAAGTGGTGCTTGAAACTAAAGAAGATGCTACAATTGTGATCATGCAGCACCAAGATGTAGCAAGCATAGCAAAAGTTATAACAAACTGCATCAAAGAATCCTTTAATGTGCCTATTATGCCTCTAGTGGACTTAATAGGAACCAAAGATGCACAAACGTTGACCAACACCTCAATGACTCCTGTAGCTCATGGGGATGTGCTTGATAGATTACTATAAACTGGGTAGGCCATGACAACCCTTTTTGACATCCCCAGTGATGTCACTATAGTTCAATCTAACCTCATAGCCATCATAGGAAAAATCGGTCATGGCAGAGACCAGAGAAAAACATGTAGAAGTAGAGGTACACCAATTGCAATAAGAGCTCATTACACTGGGGGCCAAAATAAGGAACCCTTACCAATTCATTAAGCCTAACCAATTAGAGCAGTTTCAAAAAACATTTCTAGGCTAATTGGTAAAGCAAAATAAAGTGGTTAAAAAGGAGAAGAAGAAAGTGGTCTATAATGCCTTAGCTACTGAAGCACAAGCATATTCTCATGTGAAGGCACTAACCACTGCTTAGAATGAAAATAAGTAGCTTGCTACTGACAATGTCAAGGTTGACCATCAACGAAAAGCAAAAAAACATCTTGGAGGAGAGCATCCACTAGTTGAGGAAGCAACTGGTGAGGATCAACTAGGACATAAGCAGATTGGCCAAAGAGAACCAAATCCTCTCAATAGAGGAGGTACGTGCCATACATCAAAAGTATACAATTGAGATAAGCACATGGCATAATGAGGCTAAAAAGCACAAGAAGCTGAAACAACACTTTTAGGACTAGATCAGCATGTACAAGAAAATTACTGAGAAAGAAATCTAGATGGCAAAGGCTTGCATTAGTTCCATCTCAACACAAAATCCTAACTGGCAACCCATCTTGGATAGTTATGCCCTGGTCCATTAAGCAGAAGTGAAAAACAAGGACCTACAAATTAAGGATTTGAAGGAGTACATGGTGTCAGCTAACCTTTGTTATGCTAACCTCACCAAGTTAATAGCAGGTTGGCCCAAAAATGAATTAGAATAGCAAGTAGCAGCCACTTATGCTTTATACAAGAAGGATTTTCCAAGTAGAAAAGATCTTCTACAGAAACTTCACATGGTGATAAGTGGCGAGGTACCCCTATACTCAACCATACGAATACGAGCATTTCACACACAATCCAGTCAAACTCCAAAGACTAAGTGCTTACACACCTTAATGGAACACTCAGGGTTAATCAATTGTTATCTTCCCAAACTTACTTGTATTGTCACAGTTGTATGGTTAAGTAAGCTTGAGGTATATGATTTTTTATAGCTTTTATATTTTTTATGTCTTATGCTAATAAAGGAAAGGGAGAGAGAACTAAGTTACTAACTTACATTAACTATTCATTAACTAAGTTCTAAATGTTCCTAACACTAGTATCCATTCCCACTTGCTGTACACATCCTAAACTAGTGCAACACTGCTGGGATTACCAAACACTAATTGTTACTGGGTTACCAAGCGCTACACGCATGCTCCAAGCAGTCGTACTGAGTGTATTTAACTAAGAGGGTTGAAGGTTAAGAAAGATATCAATTAACTAGGAAAGCATTAACAATAATTAATTACTAATTAGCTTAATCTATATGCTAAAAGGTTTATCATAAAGTTCGTCTTTATTTCCATACACAAAATTGTGCTCAAGTACAAATTTTTTGAATAAAGATCTGTTCACTCTATGACTCCTACTATGGACACACAGAAATAATTCTAATTCTGGAATAACAAAACTGCAAGAATCTGGCTAAGGGTCTAAATCTCACTCCCTGGAACAAAGGGCACCGCATCTTATTTATAGAAGATGAGGTAGGATGCGATATCACATATGCGATATCGCATGGCGGATGCGATATCGCAACTCATCATATCCCCATGACTGAATAAAAACTCATCCTCAAGTTCCTTACAAAATATTGGGCAGGTATGGAATTATTGACTTGAATCACAACTAATGATGAATGGGATAACGTGTAAATGAATCAATCATTACAATACATGACAACATTAGTGTTCATAACTTTAAGAGTGAACACTATACACAATTGACATCCAACCTTATTTGGCAACTGAGAGAGAGAAGAGAGAGAGAAAAGAAGAAGACGTGTTGCTATCGATGCCAAGATTGCGCCTTTCATTGTTCATCTATAACCACACCATCAATCTTTTTCCTTGCACAACTGTTCTAGAACCAGTCCATCCTGACTGTTTCCTCCAGATCCAGTCCATTGATGTATGATTGTCATCTGCACACACAACACAGTCACATATGAGTAAGGATAAGTAAATCACAATACAGTTGATACCTTGCCTCAGTGTAAGGTCCATTGGCTGAGTTGTGATATGGCGATACGGATTCTAGAGATATAACATTGGTGACTACCCAAGCTGTAGGGGTTAGGAAAAATTGAAAAAATTGGACCAAGGCCCCCATGACTAAGAGTGATCCTCCAGTAGCGATAGAATGGAAAAAGATAAGTAATAAGAAAGATGTAGAAAAAGAAACAACGGAAACGTCGATAAAATGGATGTTAGAGAATGTTGATTGCAAGAATATTTAAGGAAAAGAAGCTAACTAATGCACCAAATAGGAATGCCAATGGGTCCTCCCCAAAGTAAGCTCATGCCCTTTATGCCTAGGCAATCCCACATTCAAAGAGTCTGTAGGCTTTGGAAATGTCATTTGAAAGAAAGAGTTAAATTCTTAACCCCAAGAATTCACCAAAGAGAAAACAATGCATCAACCAAAATATAGACTACAGATACAACTGACAAGGAGGTGGAAAGTGGAGAAAGAATGATATAGAGAAGAGAATGGAATGGAGCCCCAAGAACAAGGTGGTCTATAGCCCCTTGTGTAGTTATGGTTAATGTGACTGAGTAGATCTCATTCCAAATCTAAGCTCAAACAATCCACATCCAGTGACTTTGCATTAATACACTTGGCCAATCCATCCACTTGAAGTAACAAGAATGCTTCCACCAAAGAGTCACCACCATTCCAAGAAAATGAGAAAGGGAAAAGTAGGAAGCGAGAGAGGGCCTTAGTTAGAGGGAACGTGTTTGTTTAGTTCCATAACCAATGCTTGCAGCCCAAATAATTATTTTGTCTAAGGGGTGTGCTTTGAATTCTCACTATTTTTTTTGTTTTTGTTTGTTTGTGTTTTTTTTTTTTTTTTTTTGCTTGAGAACCACACCATGCAAAGACTTATTTTTATTGGCTTAACTTCCCAATAATGGAGCAACATTTGAATGGTAAGTAAAACTCAAGAAGAAAACATCCAAGCACCCAAGAAAAAGCTAGCACAAATGCATCAAATCCCCTTGAAGTCACATCCTTTTCAGTCCTTGAGTCCTTCCTTAGTTTGAGAAATGCCCAATCATAAATTCGTTAGTAGTTTTATTATTAAAGAAAGGGACTATATAGTTCCAAGCCAAGAGAGACCATAGAAATTCATGAATGCATGGATGACATGGACTTATTTCCTATTATATCAAAAGAACCATACCTTAGTGTCAACATTATAACTCAAAGGTGAAAACCAAACATTAGCAATCAATATAATACAGTTCATACCACCATCACTAAGTGCACTTATTAAGTGACGAATCTAACAAAACAAAAACAACAACAAGGATAAAAATAAGAACAAAAACAAAAACAAACAAAACAAACAATCACACAAAGAAATGAAAAAGTATCAACGATGTTGCAAAACAAAAATAAGAAAAGCTAAAGAAATTTGTAAAACAAAAATGTGTAAAAAAAAAATTTAAAAAGAAATTGAGGGCTTCAAATGGTTAGCATAGGTGGTCATCTCCCCCATGACTAAGTTGGAAGGAGGAGATCCCAAAGAGTGAGCAGGGTCGTCCCTTCTCAGAGGTGTTATGTACATTGACCATTCTACATTCATAGAAGGGTTTGATTTGTTGCACATTGACTAACAATCTCTTATCAGGGCTCTCAGGTTTATATATGGTCATGGCCCCTAAAGAAAAGGTTATATGAATAATGTAAGGTCCTTCCCATAGTGTTTCAAATTTTGTGCATTGCGACACATGTGTGGGATTCTAGTAGAGAACCTTATCTCCTAGTTGATACTTAACCTTTCGAATCTTCAATTCATGACGTTGTTTGTTATATGCCTTGTGCAACTCATTTGATGATAGGGCAGCTAATTGATTTTTGTCTAGCACATTTAAGGTTGCAAACCTTTGTTTTTTTGCTAGATCAAGATCGAGGTGGAGGTCACAAGTCATGGATAGTGTACAAAGCTTGGTTTGAATTGGAAGTGTTAGAAGCTTTCCGTATACTAACTCATAGGGAGAGTAGCCTATAGGGAGTTTCCAGGTGGAGTGGTATGCCCAAAGAGCATCATTCAGTTTAGTGCTCCAATCTCACCTATACTTGCTAATTGTGATAGTTAGTATTTTAGTGCTCTCCCTGTTAGTGACCTCAGCTTGTCCGTTAGCTTGGGGGTGATAAGGTGTAGTCAATTTATGTTCAACCCCTAAGCGTTGCATTAACTTCTGAAAAGTTGCACCTGTAAAGTGTGTTCCATTATCCGAAATAAGTGCACATGGCACCCCTATGATTTGTTGTTGCACAAATCATGCAGCTGTAGATGATGTGCAATCTGTAACAATAGCTTCTTCAGTCCATATCATTAGATAGTCTACGGCAACTACAATGTAAGCTTTTCCACTGGACATTGGTGTAATGGGCCCCATAAAGTCTATTCCCAAAATGTCGAAGGGTTCTAAAGGTGGAATCCATTGTTGCAGACCCTCCATTCTAGCAATCATTCCCCCATCACGTTGGCAGCACTCACAAGATCAAACAAATTGATGGGCATCCTGAAATAATGTTGGCCAGTAATATCCTGTAAGCAAGATCTTAATAGTCATTCATCTCCCTGCATAGTGACCCCCATAAGGGCCCTCATGAGCATCTTGGAGAACTCTCAGTTGGTCTACCTCAGGCACGCACCATCGAACCAAGCCATCAAGACACACTTTGTAAATTTATCCATTGATCTCCATGAAGTACTTGGCTCTATGAAGAAACTGTTGTTTCTTCCTAAAGTCCAGCTCTTGTGCTGTTTGTTGGGTAAGGAGATAGGTGAGAATGCTACTATACCAATTTGTTTCCATGGGTTGGTTATTCACTACACTAACAAAGAGGGCTTCATCAAGAAAATGATCAGACATTACATATTCATCCTCTTTGTTGCCCAAGTACAATCGAGATAAATGATCTGAAACTACGTTCTCGATGCCTTTTCGATTGATCATTGTTAGATCGAACTCCTGTAGGATTACCAGCCATCATATAATACAAGGGCTAACCGTTGGCTTGTTCATGAGAAACCAGATTGCACTATGAACCATGTGGATGAACACTTTATAACCTGACACATAGTGCCTAAACATATCTAGTGCAAACACTACAGTCATTAATTCTTTCTCTATAGTTTTGTAGTTAAGGTGTGCACCAACAATACTTCTACTTGCACAATGGATGTAGTAAGGACATTTTTGATCATCTAACTATGTAAGTACAGCTCTCAAAGCATAATTGGATGCATCAGTCATTATGTAGAATGGTCTAGACCAGTCAGGACCTTGTAGAATGGGAGTTTCTACAAGCTTTTATTTCAAAATTTGGAATGCTCGTTCACATTCCCTAGTCCACTCAAAGGGTGCATCCTTCTTTGTTAGCTCTACCAACGATTTGGTAATCTTGGAGAAGTTCTCAATGAATCTCCTAGAGTAGCCAATGTGTCCAAGGAACGACCAAATGTCTTTGATAGTTTTCGGTTGACGGGTGATTCCTTGGATGATCCTAACTTTATCTGGGTCTACCTATATTCTTGAATGTGAAACCTTATGCCCAAGTACTACATCTTCTTAGACCATTAAATGGATTTTCTGCCAAGTTTAGCCTTAAGTTGGTTTTTGTGCATCTTTTCAGCACTTGCTCTAATCGGTCTAGGGCTTGATCAAAAATTGTTCCATAGGTGGAGAAGTCATCCATAAAGACTTTCACTCCATTCCTTATCTACTATTGGAATATGCTTAGAACTAGGCATTGCAACGTGGTAGGAGCATTGCACAAGCCAAATGGCATTTTTCTATACACAAATGTTCTCCAAGGATTGGTGAATGTTATCTTGGCTTGGTCTTCTAGGGCTATCCGTATTTGGTTATATCCACTATAGCCATCCAAAAAACTATAATAGCGATGCCCTACTATGGTGTCTAATACTTGGTCAACGAATGGCAACAGAAAGTGATCCTTAAATGTTACCATGTTCAATAGCCTAAAATCTATGCACACCCACCATTTGCCTCCCTTTTTAGGCACGATCACCAGAGGGATAACCCATTCACTATCAGCAATGGGATATATGAACCTAGCTTTAAGAAGTTATTCTATTTCTTCTTTTACTACTTGCTTCAATTTTGGGTTCAATCGCCTCTACGGTTATTTTCGAGGTTTCATGGAGGGATCAGTGTAAATCCTATGCTGACATATCCTAGGATCTATTCCAATTAATTCAAGATATGACCAGGCAAAGGCTTTCAGCCACCTGTTTATCACTTTCGGCAAGCTTCCTTTTTGTTTGCAAGCAAGTCTTGTATTGATGATTACCAATTTTCCATTTTCAAGGGTCATATATTCCAGACTAGTGGGTAATGTTTCAATTCTAGGGGCTCTTGCTTGAATTTTTTAGGGATTTCCAACTTCCCCCAGTTGATGTTTTCAAGGTTAAGGTTTGGAAGTTGGCAGCAGACTTACTCTAGTGCATCTATGCTTTCAATATAAGCACAAGTTATTCCCTCAGTTAGTTCCATGCACGTTAGTGAGTTTCTCTCTTGATTAGCTATCAGCCACTGGGTGTCTTCTTATCATGTGGTTACTGCATACAGGCACTTTTGTATATTAATGTCTTGTGCACACTAGTTACATGTAGGCAATGCTAAACTTCATACAACCCATGATCTCTACACGCAATTGCACCTTGTATCACTGTATGCGATGCATGGAACCTTCTTCTTCTCGATCTTTCCAAAAGTGTTCTCCTTAGATATTTCTAGGGAAAGATCATGGATTCCTAGGTGTGCATCTATAGTACTTAGCCATGCCCTTCCCATTATTATTGGAAAGTCCCCTTTACCGTTATTCACTTGTATCACTAAAAAATCAACTGGGTACGACCACCCATACATAGTGGTGACGATGTCCTCCACCAGTCCCAAGGGAATAGTGATGGACTGGTCGGCCAGCTCTAGGTGAATATTATTATTCCTTAATGGAGGCAGGTTCCAAGCTTCGTACATTTCTTGTGATATTAAGTTGACTCCAGAACCTGAGTCCATAAGAGCTTTGCATGGCTCATTCCCAACGATTTGGAGATAGATTAGAGGACTTTTAGGATTAGAGAATTTCTTGGGAAGGTGGCTAACCTTGATCCAGTCAGTTACAACATGTGTTAACATAACCGTATGCATTGAGCTTGATGTTTGGTTTGAAGGGAGCTATAAAGCCTTATTTGATGGGGAGGTGTTCATAGGTTCAACCACTTGTGGTTGTAAGGGCTTGGTTGGACTATTGGCTCTAAAGAAAGGTCTTTTCTTCATATGGTTGTCAAAACCAACAACGAGTTAAGGATTTTCAGCCCTTGCGGCATTGCGTTCCTGAGGTTAAGTAGGGAGTTCCCCTTGCATTGTTGAAGTGGATGGTAATGGAGCTATCAATGTGAGAGCTGCGGATGGATTTGAAGGATGGTATGTTTGTGGGTTATCTTCCCTAGGAGAAGGAGTTCTATAATACTCATGAGCTTGGTAGTCATGTTGTGGTGTAACATGACCAACAGAGTCACGTGGAGAGATTGGATACTGCACGTAGTAGCCATATGGGTCAGGTTGCTGGTAGGGGTATTGTTGCCTTGGTGGTGGCATCCCCCATGATTGTGGGTATTGCCACTGTTGATGTTGCTCAATGAGTTGTGGTGGAGTTCCACTTGGATAATATGTTGAAGGTTGGTGGAACTACCTTAGATTACCTTGGGGATAAGGTAATCATTGGGGTGCTTACCATTTATTTAGTCATGGGTTGAGTGCATACACCCTAGACTCTTGTAGATTTGAGATCATTGGGCAACATCCTTTAGGATGGTTGGATTGGCATATCTTGCATCCACCATCATTGTCCGTGCCTGAACCCACAACCTCTTCTGTGATGGCCATTTTTCCCTTACCCTTGTTACGTGCATTTTTGAATTCTCTCTCTTTTTTTTTGTCACGGTCTCTACCTTGCTCCCTAGACTCCTCTACAATTTTAAGAATAGTTTCAAACCTACTATCTAGAGAGTCCCACATTTGGTCTACCTTTTCCGATGCTTCTATTATTAACTTTTCGAGACGTAAAGTTTTCCTATTCACCATCTCTTCAAGTGGTGACTCTTCTTCCTCCTCACAAAATCTTACTCCCCTATTTCAAAGGGAAGGATCTCGGTTGTATTCTTCCACACTTTCTCTCTTTCATAGCTCACCTTTTTCTTTGGCTACTTGCTCTAACAATCTATGAATTTGATGAGACCTAGGCTCTGATAACCTTCCTTGGGCATACGTCCCAAGGGTTCTTCTTGTTTCATGTCTAAGTCCATCCACGAGATGGCGTAGTTGATCCCACTATGAATAACCATGGCTAGAGCATAGATATAATAGTGTGTAATAATGGCCCATAGCAACATCCAAGGGTTCATGATTTCCTTACTTCCATCATTGGATTCGCTTCCACAAGTTGGACACTCAAGAGTAAATTTGGTAGTTATCATTAAATAGTTCTAACATTGTACTCCACCTCCAAATGGATTTCAGTTCTAAGGATTGGTACCAGCTCTCAGCTTCTTTCACTAGTGTCCTTGGGAACAACTTTAGTTTTTGCCATTCATTTTCTATGTTTTGCAAGGCACATGCATCGTGGAATTCCTATAAATGATTTTGAGGATTAGTGTTGTATCCCCCTTCATATTGTGGGATGTTGTTCATGTCTAACCTCTTGATCCTACTATCCTTTTTGTGCCTTGTTGGAACTCTTACAGCCTCCATTATATCTAGCATGCTTCTAGTTGTGAGTAGGGGCTCTTCGTGATCGTCTCATTCATAGCGTCTATGGTGGCTACGCGGTTCCCTACTCTCCCTTCTTCCATGCCTTGATTCTTTAGAATGCCCTCGTCCTTGTTCTCGACTATCTCGTCGATGTTTCTCACTTTCTTTTCCTCTATCCTCATGCTTGGTATCCTTATGGCTATGTCCGGACACTGAAGGAAAGGGTGAAGATGACAATGAAGGTGAAGAAGAAGGAGAACCATCGCCATGACGGTGTTTTCTACCTTCTCTTCGATGGTCTCGACCTCGATCATGATCACGATCAGAATGTCCACCCTAATCATGTGTTTCTGTTCCTTCTTTCAACACTTCGTGTTCTTGGGTATCAGAACCAGGGTTGTGAATAGTGGAGTGAAGGTTCTGATACACCACCTCCTAACCAGTGTTAGGAGAAGCAACATCATTTTTTGGGGAACCTATTAGAGTAGGTTCACCATCCTTAATTTCGCTCAAAACATGCGGAGCGTTATGGGGCCATTTACCCTTCAAGGATGTATGGTATCTCTCCTGTCGCAAGTCCCTTTGACGTTGCACTTCTATGGGATGATACTCCCTTGTGTCATGATCACATGCAACATATTACCCTCTAATTTTCTCCAACGTAGTTGTTCATCTTGGTGGAGAATAAAGGTGAAATCGGGTACATATTCATTGGGATGAGTATATACCACACAAAACTATTGAGGAATTGGCTGATATTGGTTACGTGTATGATGTCATTGACTATCTCTTTTGTTAGTCCTAGGTGGTGAAGTGCTCTTATGCGAAGAAGAAGACATCTTGTCTTGTTCAGTGTGCGATGTACCGTTGTCTTGTCTTCCTTTGATTAACCCTAAAGGTTTGTTCTAATGTTCCAAGGATATGAATAATTTCCTATGTTCTACATAGCGCACAAACAACTAAGTCCCTCGCAACAGTGCCAATGATGAGTGGCGAGGTACCCCTACACTCAACCATACGAATATGAGTGTTTAACGCACTATCTGGTCAAACTCCAAGGACTAAGTGCTCACGCACCTTAATGAAACACTCAAGGTTAATCAATCATTGTCTTCCCAAACTTACTTGTATTGTCACAGTTGTATGGTTAAGTAAGCTTGAGGTATATGATTTTTTATAACTTTTATATTTTTTATGTCTTATGATAATAAAGGAAAAGGAGACATAACTAAGTCACTAACTTACATTAACTATTCATTAACTAAGTTTTAAATGTTCCTCACACCAGTATCTGTTCCCACTTGCTGTACACATCCTGAACTAATGCAACACTACTAGGATTACCAAACGCTAATCGCTACTGGGTTACCAAGCGCTACACACATGCTCCAAGTGGTCGTACTGAGTGTATTTAACTAAGAGGGTTGAAGGTTGAGACAGATATCAATTAACTAGGAAAGCATTAACAATAATTAATTACTAATTAGCTTAATATGTATGCTGCAAGGTTTATCATAAATTTCATCTTTATTACCGTACACAAAATTGTGCTCAAGTACAAATTATTCAAATAAAGATCCATTCACTCTATGACTCCTACTGCGGGCACACAGAAATAATTCTAACTCTAGAATAACAAAATTGCAAGAATCTGGCTAAGGGTCTAAATCTCACTCCCTAGAACAAAGGGCGTCGCCTCTTATTTATAGAAGATGAGACAAGAAGTGATATCGTGTATGCCATATCGCGTGGTGGATGCGATATCGCAACTCATCACATGGTAAACTTGAAACTAGAAGCAATTAGCTTTAGACCTAACCAAGAGACTAACAGATTATCACAAATTAAGAAAAAAGGTTAGGGATTTTAAGAAGGAACAAAGGTAGTTCACGATGTGGTATGTGAAAGTCAATCAAATGTTTCAACAATTGTCATGTCTGTGGGATGTATTAGCTCCAACACATATTGGATCATCAACCTAGATGATGCATGACCTAACAATGGAGGAGGAGAGTTTATAGGTGCTCCTAGATTGTTACAAATTCCAAATGCCTAACAACAAAGGGAAGTGGCCAATGGAAGAGCCATCGCCTCTGGTAACTACATAGCTTTTCCAATTTTTGTTATTTTTTCATGTCATGCCCATTTTTTGTAAAACACCACTATGGCATGAAATAGTTAGTTTGTGTGTTTGTTAGAGTTAGTCAATAATCTCATACCTTCCTAATATTTTATATAGAATTAGTTCCTCATTTTGTTTAACTCGAGGACAAGTTTTAATTCAATCGTGGGGGTATGATGAGTCATATTTTGGTAGGGCTCAAATATCAAGGTCGGGTTATCAAGTATCCCCTTTTGATGTCAGGGACTCAATATCACCTCATATGTGCTAGCCTATAAATACAACACTTGGGTGCATGGTTTAGATATAGATTTTAGACATAGAGAAGGGAATAGATAGGTGTTAGTTTGTTTCCAATGCATGCCCACAGTGTGATGTTAATTGATTGTACGGCATCCTTATTCCAGTGTGACGTACTTGGATACATTACATGTTTAGCAATAAAGATTGAGATTACTTCCATTATTGCAGCATCCACTTAGCTTTATTATTGTTAATTACTTAAATGCTTACTATTTTCCTTATTTAATGTTTATCATTTATAACTCTTTATTTTTTCTATCATTAAGACAAATGAATATGACTAATCGTGAGCACTTAAGTGTAATTACATGGCAACCCAATAATGTTATCCTTTGGTACACCTAGTAATGATACACTTGGTAATCCTAGCAATAGTTGCACGAGGTCCAAGGCATGTACAAAAGATTAGGAACGAATACTCATCACATGTAGGCTAGTTTAGATTTTACTTTTTATTGTTAATTAGATTAAATAATTAATTTCTCTATTATCTTTAGGAGTAGCATCAAGTCACAACAACATCCATTACCATATGCCTCACTTTGGACTAAACCATATGTGACAAAGCTACCACTAGTCCAAGTGGGAAGACAACAAACTGTGATCAAGACATAATGATCTAGATGCCACAACTAGTCCCATCCATGGAATTTGATCAGATTGTATGTGAATGCTTGTGATTCATATGGTTAAGTGTAGGGGTACTCATAGCTCATCAATGATATAAAAAATTTGATATAGCATCTATAATGTAGCAGCCAACTAAAATGCACCAAAAGGGATGCTACAACACAGATGCAACATAGAATTTATGATATAGTATCTACAATATCTCAACCAACTAATACACTTGACAAAATGATACTTGATGATGTCTCAATGACTCAGCTACCTGACATATCAAGTATCATCACCTGCCTAACTCAATTTCATCAGCTATGCATGCTCCTACTACCTATAGACCTATTTCATACATGTGTCCTCCCTTAACATCATTACTTACTACTATAGCTCAACTTATCACACACCTTCTTAGAATAGATGCACAACTTTTAGCATTGCTCAATAACCATTCTAGGAAATTATTCTATTTTCCTATATTAAGATTTAATTAATCCTATAAGCTATGCATTCCATTTTTTGTTCTTCCTAAAGATATTTTATTGCCATCCTTTATAAATACAATGGCAAAACATGGAATCCCATGAATTATGTGAACACATTCAAGAATAAATGCATGCTTCTTATCCCTTATCCTCACATCGTGTTGAGATGCTTTTCTAACTATTTCTATAAGAGCTTTGGAATAGTATAGATCCTTACCTCATGGTTCTATTACCTATTTGGAGGAACTACTTGTAGGCTTCATTGAACGTTTTAAGTACAATTTCCATTAAAGTATAAGTATCATGTCTTTATTTCCATTAAGTAAGTTTTGAATAATTAATAAATTCATCTCTCGGTGAACAAAAATATCAAATAAACTATCATATCATTTGAAGGAGTCTCATCTACAAGATATTTTTGAAGATGTATTCATTGACTACATTCAGATGAGGATGGCCTATCC
Source organism: Gnetum montanum (assembly GCA_015680685.1). Lineage (NCBI taxonomy): Eukaryota > Viridiplantae > Streptophyta > Gnetopsida > Gnetales > Gnetaceae > Gnetum > Gnetum montanum. The sequence continues at coordinate 482,161 of MNCI01011880.1, read as the reverse complement.
TAAGAATTATTCTCTAAATGATGTTTTTCAAGCTACTAGATGCATTGAAGAAGCTGCTATTCAACATCATGACTAGGAAATCTTGTCAATCTATAACAAACTTAACAAGGCTGCAAAATAGGAGAAGGGACAACCAACTTCTTAGGGTGTCTCTTCCTTTCCTAATAAATAAAATAATGCTCCCTTATCTACTCCATCTTCCACACAATAATTTATACATCAAAGAAATAGATACTCTATGCTTCTTAACAATCTTCATAGGGATGACCACCTTAAGAGGAAGTAAGTTTCTCATTAAGCAAGAGTGTGTTACCATCACATTTAACTTATTGTAATGAATCCATGCCAAAGATAAGAATATGATCCTGAGATGCCTAAGTGGTATAACTACTAGAAGTACTACTACTATCATGAGATTGTCGATCATGACAGAAATAACTATAGGAATTTGAAGAATGACATTTATGATCTCATAGATAATAGCAAGATAATGATGAAAAGTGAGCCATATATTATGCATCTAGATAATCAATAGCTAGAAGTCATTTAGAACTCCTTGGAAGTTGGAAACATCATTTCAACTTTTAAGCCTAAATATAAAGATCGTAACTCTTGACCTAGGAAGCCATACATTATTCGCTAGTCCAACTATAAGAATCATCAATAGTATCTATTTCAACCTCAAAAATGTTATGTAATTTTTTAGTCTAACTATACCACCATTTCTTCGCAACTAAATCACTCTTCCTTACATTCCTATTACATTCATGATATTCCAAATAATCAAAGATCAACTATATCTCATGTTTTTACCCACTTCCATCATTCCAATTTTACTACTCAACCTATACATTCTTCTTATCTTCATTTTGTTTTATACCATGCTAATTCTTGAAATATCACCTCACCTACTACATCTTAGACATCTACTCAACCTTTTTCATCATCTTAGTTACAACTCCTTAATCGTAGCTAGTACACTAATGAGTCATGATCAAGCAAGTAAAAGAAAAAAACTACTGATGCATAGAAGAAGCCTTTTAAAACATTAAAGAAGGTTCTTTTCTAGCAATGATAGCATATTACCCCTTCAAGTAGCCTCTTTCCTTCATTTAATCCCATACAACTGATCATGGTGGCATTTGGCCCATGAATATCTCAACCTATAAATAAGATCTTACAATAAATGGCAATGATTATCTATTTGAAAGGTACTAAATGATGCTTATATGTCCTCATAAATACATCTAAAGAGCATCAGATAGCTTTATATGATGTTCTTAATAGAATTGTGGTTCAAAGTAACATTCCTACTCAAACAGAGGCTCAAGTCCCTCATTATGGATCAGATAGTCTAAACTTGTGTGGTAAGAATATCAAGATTGATTTGGTGACAAGAGATATTTGTCAACTATCACTCTATATTACCATCAATGTATCATTTAATGATTTGATTTCACTAATACATGTTGATGATTGTACATGATCTAAGGGGACCACTTTGGTTGTTATCAAGTGTATTAGTCTCCATGATTAAGTAACTTTTAATAAAACCTACACTAATCCCATTTCCTTTGACAGTACATGAGTAGAAGTTATAGGTTCTATTACATCCCCATTCATAGTCGATGTTTCTATATAGTCTAAAGCCCTCTTCATGATCATACATGAATGTCCTAGTATGAATAAAATACTAGGACACCCTTGGCTTGCTCAACATTATGCAATATCATCTCCTATACATCAAGAGATTTACTTCCCTTTTTGTAATTGTGAGATAGTCATTTCAGCTGATACATAGATTTTGAGTGTTTCTCACTTAGATCGTGAAGCCTGTCAACTAATCCATTGATTTTGAGTATTTCTCACTTAGATTGTGACCTTATAAGCTTAGTAGTGAACTAGTTGATATCAAAATTGAACCTGTGTGTAAATCTACATTTTCTTCCTCTCCTAAGAAACCTATTACTATTGCAAATTTAATAGATCTGAATGATGATTCTAACTTTGATAGTGAGTTCATTGACTTAGGCTTTAGAGAACTTAATTTATTCAATCCTAACAAAAATTCTTACCCTTATCCTTCTTACACAACTGCTCAAAATTTTATTGCTAATATAATAACATTACATACATTATCTTTGAAAACTAATTTCTTTTGTTTACCGCTTTCTCTAAGGAAGGTTTACTAGCACCTATTAGGACCAACATTATAATTTTACATTAACAATGAATCATTATGTTTCTTCCTTTCTTGTTAGCTAGCAATGTTGGTTGGTGAGCAATGATGCAATATTGACTTACCACATCATTTTCATAACTATTATGATACATAATGATAGTTAACTGAACATGACACAAAAACATTTTTTTATTACTATGGAAACTTGATACAAATGTTGAACATCATAACATTTGACATCATGTGTTATTTCTCAACATCATTCACACTTGATGTTTATAAAATATATATATACCTATTTATGTCAAACACAAATGATGCCAAAAATTAACATCAAGGAAGCTACTTCTTCTTTAGTCTTTGACATTAATGTCATCGGACCCTGTCATCAATATTATATGCTAACATTAAGCTTCCCAAGTGTTGGCATAGTGAAGGCCTAAAGTCTACCTTAGAAGCAAAGTTAGATTTCTTCTCTTTACCTCTTTGGATCTACTATACTACTTTTCTTATAGCCATTGGTTGTCATACTTCATATTTTATAACCTATGGTTTTAAGGCAATCTTATCACTTGAGCTTTTTATTCCATCTCTCCGTGTTGTTCTTCATTATTGGTATTTAGATCAAGACAATAACAATTTATGATATGTTGAGTTGGATATCCTAGAAGAATAAGGACAAGCTACTCTTCAACATCTACATGAATATCAAGCAAATATTCAGCATCATCACTTCAGACATATCAAAATTAGAGAGACTCATGAAGGCCATCCATTCCTTTATCATTTTCTAAACTCCAAAGCATTTTTAATATCTTTTCTATCTTATACATAATCACTATCAGACTAACTCTTATGAGCTTTATGCTTGTCAACATTATTAACTTGTTTAGATACCTCAAGTAATATATGATCCAAATTCATACCATGTTTATAATAACTCAAATGATTTTTTACTACTTCCTTATATTTATCTTTTAGCTCTACAAGTAATCTTGCTTGATTAAAAATTTTTTATTTCATTTTTTTTTTTTTTTTTGGCCTCAAGCTTCATACTAATTTGTAAAACAAATATGCAATGATAATGATGAGATTCCACCAGCTCCTCTCCTATTATAAACTTTGTAATGTATTTGATATGATTCCTTGAAGATATAAGCAAGTCAATTCAAAATCTTGCAAATGTGAAGGATGTGGTTACTTGAGTCTATTGCAAATGAGAAGATTTAAAGTCTTTGCCAAGTCCATGGATTGTTGTCTTCTTTTATTGATATTACTATTTTGAAAATGTCAATACTATATTATAAGATATGTCCATGCAACCAATTTCATATTTATTTTGAATAATTTTTGTTTCTTAGAGACTAACTCTAGCATTAAAATATATACATATAAAAATTCTTCTTTTATGATAAATTCTACAATATCTTTTTCCTTATAAAGAAAAATATTTGAAAACCATCCAAAATTATATACTATCTTTAATAAATATGTAACTTAGCTTTTTTGGTTTACATGCTCAAAGAAGAATGAAAAGCATAAAAGCTTATCATTAATGCTCTTTAGACAAAATAATAATTATGTAATTATAATGGGACATATGCTTATGTTAATTCTTTATGTTGGATTGCATAAACTTAAGTTTCTTAATCTAAGGCATGAACAATTGTATAGGAAAATTAGGCTACTCAAATCAAAAAAGAAAAGCTATGAAAATAATTTTGATTTTGAACATGTATTTATATGTTTTAATAAATCTTATAGCATGGTAACTTCTAGATTAAATATATAAAATTGCCTTACATTTGGATCTACTATAGGATTTTTAGATCCTTAAACCTATGTTATATCCAATCTCATTGACTTTAAACATATATCTAGATGATATTAGCTTTCTCTTACCAGAAGCATTCAAGTCTCACAACTTTAAAACATGACCTATAATCAATCATATAGCTAGAAAGGTTGAAATGAAATGGTAATGAATATTGTATAACAAAAAAGATGTTTGTAAAGATAATAAAAGTAAAAGAAAAATATGGTTAGCAAAGCCAACATTCTTTGCATTCCTCATAACATCATTACATAGTTTATAAATACACGGCTGATAAATATATTAAAGTAATTCAAGATATATATAAAAGAAATATAACAACCTGTAGAATCACACCTAATTTTCCAATCATAGCTCTACATGAACAATTTGTACCTACCCCATAATTATTTGATAGTATTATAGATGAATTAAGAAAAAAAACATATGATGCAATCCTTTGTTGTATGCTATTTGCAAATGGCATTGCATTGGTGGATATAGCTCAAGAAAATATTGCTTTTAGAATGAAAAAATGAAGACATGCTTTAGAATGAAAAGGTTTAAAAATTAGTAGAAGTAAGACAAAATATATGGAATGTACTATCAATGAAAATATATATAATAGTTAAATTTGAAACATATATAAGAATGATATCTTAGATAATTTGGGCATGTGTAAAATTTAGATAATTAACCTAGTAAAAAATGTTGCTACATTATGGTTAAAGATTATGTAAAGAAATTACAAATAAATAAAGATCTAATTCTTCAGGTGAAAGAGTACTTATATAGTTAACCCAATTTTATTGGGACAAAGCTAAGATGATGACATTGACAATGACATGGGCAACATTTTATTTTTAAATTGAATATGTTAGTACTTAGTGTTTACTAACTTGTCCAAGGCAACTTATAGCATTTTTTACAGTAAACTTCATATAAATTGTATAGCTTAATATCCTTTCTTTATCTGCTTCTTATAGCAAAGCATTTATGATCTATGCATAGAGAGTTCTATTTTCCAAGCAATATAGATTGAATTTGTGAGATTTGCAAGTAAAACTCTAGTAGCTTTATGGTAAAGCTTAAGACATTGTAAGTGAAACTTAAATGAAAGGTATTCATTAATAATCCAACAATTAATTCTAGGATGAGATTAACCTTATGATACCAAACCAAGGCATCCTACATGTTGTTTCTCACCAAACCTACCAAGAAAGTGCTAAATAAATAGAATATAAATGATGCAACCCTTATGTATGTCCCATGATACATTCTTCTATCATGCCTTTACACACCAGCATTGGAGGCGTTGTTCCCAATTTAATTTTTAAAAAACAGACGGTGGATTTTCAAAGGCATTTGAACGTTCAGGTTTACGGTCTGTTTCAACCTGTCACTTATATCCTCATTTTATGGGTACATTTGTTAGGTCGAACTTTAAAGTCAATAGCATTACTTAATCCATCCAAGGTCAAACTTCATGCTTTTCCACGAAAACCATGTCATATTAAAAAAACAAAGAAAGTCAAAAGCAATATAGGTACAGTGTTATACATGAACAAATTATATATACATTTGTACATGATTGATAACATCGGTGAGCTCATTAAATCTAGTGCACTGTCATTGTTTTATATCATCTGGAAATGATAATTTTAGTAGTAGTTGACTTGCCACCCAAAATTTAAATGTCGGTGTTTGTATGACACGGAAGGCACACTTGGCTGGCCACCCATGATCAACAAGTAAACATCAAGAAATTTCACATCCATGCTAAGACAGCAATTGGCTACAGTTACAGTTTGAGTTAGGGTGGCACATGATCATTGGCATTGTATCCGTTGAACAGTAGTGCAATCACTTTTTTGCTTATGTATTCAATTTTTGAGACATCATGCATCCATTTTCTTCCTAAGATTCACAATCTCTTATCTTTATTATCTTTTATAAATCTGATTTTATGACATTTGTGCACGACCACCGACCCGTTATCACATTTTTTATAGCATTGCTGCCCAACAGCAGCTTGCTCGCTGATTTCCTTCTTTGCAATCATCCATTGTTCTTTCCTCGGAATTCTATAAATAGCCTTCATTCTCATCAGATTTTTGCATAAATACCAACAAAAGGGTTTCTCTGACTGAAAATGTATGCATCCATGAGAATGAAGGACAGGAGGAGCTGTGAAAAAATTATGTGGGAATTCTCAGAATTAGAAGTCAATGAAAACACCAAGGAAATCATGGAGAAAAATGTAGATGGCGATGATGACGATGACGATGATTGCGACTACGGAATTCCTCCGGATTATGCCCCTGCTGCTCCTCTGCCTAGCATTCGTTGCTTTCTTTATGTTTTTACTGTAACTGCCCATATGTTCCAGTAAAATCCCCTCTATAAAAGTCATTGGTTCATTCAGTTTGATTGTCATTTGTTTGCTTTGCCTTTGACACGATTTAATGTCTGATGTTGGTTGGCGACTTCTGGTGTTACTTGGTGATGGTCATTCCTGCTTATTATTGGATTCATACTGAATAAAGTTCTTAGGCTTTAATTTACAATCTCTTTCTCTTGTTATACGCACAATGTTACACTTGCCTCTTCGATCTTTTGAATAAAAGGAGGCTAAATATATTCTTAAAAAAGTTTAAACTTCTTGTGGATTAGATAACTGGTGACCGAGTTGGATTTGGTAAGGGTAAGCAGAGACTCCGTAAGAGTATGAAAGTCGATATGCTTTGCTGCTAAAAACAGTGACATATATGTTCTTCCACGATACATTGCAAATCAAAATAATGCTGTAGTACTTTTCCTAGTACCTGATTGAGACCCCATAATTTTTATTCTGTTTAGGCATACAGATTGACTTTGATTAATGTATGAAATCAGTACCTTGAAGTTCCAAAACAGCATACCAAGTTGACGCTTCAGGTAACCATGCCCATTCATAATAAATCATACCTATCATTGTCAGTGTCCTTCATATTTACATAGTTTCATATAAGTTCGGTCTGTCTGCAAACTTCAGTGTAAACACGACAAATGTGCAGACCTTTCTGTTGATGCATAAATTTTGGTCATGCGGACACCTGTGAAAACTCGTTTTAAGAGACTATCGCCTGGGGCGCCTCCCGTATGGGTACGGAAACCCGGGAATAGTCTCAGCTGGAAAGGGCAATGTGACAAACGATAATAATAATATTTTAAACAAAATAAAATAAAAGCTTAGATTTAATTCAATATTTAAAATACTTCAATTTAATTTGATATCAAAACTTAGGATAATTTGTATAATTTGCAAAATGATAAATAATTCAAAGTTAAATATTCAAAGGGTGTGAGGCAGAAGTCGTCCTGGGCATAGCACCAGGGCAGGGCCTGCGTGTTGCAACCGGGAGAAGAAGGCTGTGCGCTGAAGGACGCGCAGCGGCGGGAACAGTTGCGTTCTGTGCAGGAGGCGTGTGGTAGTTAGGGGAAGCACAGAGGCAGCACGGTGGTAGACAGAAACAACAACGAAACAGTAGTGCGTCGGTAGCGGACGGTGCAGCAGGAGCGGCGAGCGACACGGGAGGCGGCAAACAGACGCAAGAGGCAGCAACAGTGATGCAGCAGTGGTTGTGCAAAAACCACAACGGCAGGCTTGGCGGCACAGCAGAGAAACGGCCGGCACGGCAGGGCAGAAACAGAGAAACAGCGGCAGCAGTAGAGAGAAGCAGCGACGGCAAGCAGCGGCAAAGGAAACAGTGAAGTGGCAGCAGCAGAATACGCGAAGTG
>MNCI01011880.1:383879-467332 GCA_015680685.1 Gnetum montanum | reverse complement strand
AGTGTAAACACAACAAATGTGCAGACCTTTCTACATAGACCTTTCTACATATCTAGATTTTTTCAAAGAAAGGCAATACTTCATATATACATAGTTTCATATAAGTTCGGTCTGTCTGCAACTTCAGTGTAAACACAACAAATGTGCAGACCTTTCTACATAGACCTTTCTACATATCTAGATTTTTTCAAAGAAAGGCAATACTTCATATATACATAGTTTCATATAAGTTCGGTCTGTCTGCAACTTCAGTGTAAACACAACAAATGTGCAGACCTTTCTACATAGACCTTTCTACATATCTAGATTTTTTCAAAGAAAGGCAATACTTCATATATACATAGTTTCATATAAGTTCGGTCTGTCTGCAACTTCAGTGTAAACACAACAAATGTGCAGACCTTTCTACATAGACCTTTCTACATATCTAGATTTTTTCAAAGAAAGGCAATACTTCATATATACATAGTTTCATATAAGTTCGGTCTGTCTGCAACTTCAGTGTAAACACAACAAATGTGCAGACCTTTCTACATATCTAGATTCTTTCAGAGAAAGGCAATGTCAAAGGCAATGTCAAATTTTAACAAGAGGAGCCTCACTCTCAAACCAGAGAAAGCAAGGAATGTACTTGACAATGATATCAAAATATCCATTTTCTCCAATTCTCTTTCATATTTTTGTTAATGAAATGCAGGAATGGTCATATAATAGGCAATATAGCCATGTTATCAAAATTGTATCCTAAGTCGTAAATCTTTTCTTATATCAAAACGGTATGCAAAATATATTGTAAATTTTAGAAAATTATTATCGTTCACCTCATCTTCAAGTAAATATAGATAAAACCAAATTGATGATGTGAGGTACAAGAAATAATTGTTATAGTCTCCATTTTGAAGGTACCAATGTGCAAATAGTATATTTTCTTACATATTTGTGGCTCATTTATATGAACAATTATATGTGGGGGAAGTGCATCAAAGAAGAAATAGTAGGAGGTTTCAAGGCCCTATATGCTTTCAAAAACAAGTGCATCTGCCTTTGGGCTTGAAAAGTTATAAAAAAAAAAATTTAGGTTATCATCGATCTTGCTATATTGTACAGATGTGTTGTTTGGGTATGTGGACTCAAGTGCTAAACTTTGAAAAGATGCCAATCCTAATAATTCTTCATCGATCTTGAAAAATTTTTAGGTTATCATCGATCTTGCTAAACTCATTTAGGCTTCAAAGCCAATCCTGAAACATCATGAGTGAACTGATGCCTTCATCACAAATCATGTATGCGGTTGTGTCTCTGTTTTAAGGAGGATGAAGATCTTTGATAAATTTGCAAGTTTCCACTTTCCAATGAGTAATAAATCAGAGATATTATGCTGGTCAAAATCATTCATAATTTCAAATATGTGTTACCAAAGGTACCCTTATTTTATCCGACACTTCCTTGCTTATCGTATACGCTCATTTCTGAGGTCAAACTCTATAGTCAACCTCCTTGCTTCATCGAAGGTCAAACTTCATGCTTTTTTATGAAAGCCATACCACATCAAAAAGTCAAAAGCAATTCTGTAGAAAAGCATGTATACAATAACAAATTATATATACATTCTTATATGATTGACATCATAGCTGACCTCATTATATTTATTACAATATCCCTCTACGAGACATGGGTATCACTACACGGATTTATATATCGTATATAAATTCATAAAAATAACACTTTTGGTTGTTGACTTCTCCACTATGCACTGTAATTTATAAAAATTTAAAAAATAAATTAAAATAAAATTTCCAGAAGACTGTACGGTAAGAGCTTTGACATTATCATAAAAACATATTCCATAGAATATAATGTACAGTGTAGGAATTTGAAGCATAATGTCCGCGTATTCCAACTCATATGCAGCTGCAGCTTCCAAGAATGATGAATAATTAATTTTTTATTCAAGATTTTGGTGGGAATACGTTTCTCCATCTTCATGATACAACCTGTTAATTTAGCATGAAAGTATGTGAGAAAGTTGTGTGCTTTGATGACAATATCTTAGACATTGCAAAAAGTTGGTGTTTGTAGGACACCTATAAAACAAACCAATGCAATGCAAGAGACAAACAAATAAAATCCTAAACAAAAAAGTCATATACAAGTAAAAACAACACAAGCCAACTAAATAAACCAGATTGTTATGAAAACAAAAAACATTATAACAAATCAACAACAAAATTGACAAGTATAGTCAGTCATGTAATAAAAAACTACCACAGAACAAAAATACAATAAAAAACAATAAAGAAATAAAGATAGTTAAGCAAGGGAAACAAAGGACAAAAAATGAACAGGAAAGAAAATTAAAGAAAGGGTGAGGTAAAGAAGGATATAAAAACCCCTAATTTATATTTATGTTATAAAACCTAATAAAAGAAACTTTAAAGATCATATGCAAGCTTGAAATTTTACATCTGTAAAAAATAACACTTAATGGTCAATTTTGAAATCTCTTTCATTCCAGCATTCTTGGTCAAAATTTTTTGTGTTGTTGCCATCATTCTAATGATGCTTTTCACAATCTCTCTATCATTAATGATATGAAACATTTTACTGATGATTGATTTTCATAATTTATGCAATGACAATTATTAATATTTTGAAAAAATTTACTAATGACTTTACTAATCTTTACAACACCATTGTTAAAAATTCTACAATGAATAGTTGGAATTTCTAAATTCAACACTTATTGTAGAAGAAAATTTTCAAATATTTCTCCAATTGTTTGAATTTCTTACAAGCATGCACATTTTTTATTTAATTTTTTATGTTTTACTTCATTTTGACGACAATCTGAATTCTTTTTTCACATTTTTGAAATATGATCTTGATTAATTTTTATGAAAATCTAAAATTTAAAATTTTTAAAATAAATGATTTTGGGTAAGAGATCTATTTTGCTCCATTATTTGTTAAGAGATTTTGAAAGATGGTTTTGATTCATTTTGATGATAATCTATATTTTGTTTCCTTTTTGTAAAGAGGGTTTTGATTAGTTCCAATGAAAACCTGAAATTTACTATTTTAAAAATATACATTTTTCATAATGGATTTATTCTCATTAATTATTTTTTCTAATTAATTTTGATTAATGCATTTTGAAAACACATTGATTTGAACAATTTTGAATTCAGCTTGTAAAATTCACTATAATGCCCTTTAACTAAGCACCCTTGGTAAACTATTGTTGTGATACCTCTCCTTAAATCTTACCCCTTACTAATAATAGCATTTACAAGAATGTGACTCAAAAACAAGATAGAAGCAATTTAATACTTTTTGAAAAATATCATCTTTTTTAGTAAATGTAGTGTTTTTAGTGGATATGATGTTTTTTAGTGAATCTCTTTTTTTTTTTAGCAAATCTAATATTTTCTAGTGGATCTAATGTTTCTCTAGCAAATCTAATTTTTTTCGTGGATCTAATGTTTCTCTAGCAAATTTAACGTTTTTCTATAATTTTTCCTCCAATGGATCTAATTTCTTTAGAATTCCCAATGGGAGAATTCTATATTACTTCCACCTTCTTCAATCAATGTTGAAATTTTTGCTTCTTTTATCGATGTAAAAAATTCTATTAATTCTCATAATGCAAATTTATAAGTTGCTAAAAAAACTTGTGATACCTTTTTCGAGTGATGTTAATGCAACTAAGATAGTTGATTTCGTTCTTCCTAATGATGTATATGATTCATTGGTTAGTGATCTTTCATCATAATATATGCTCATTCAAATTTTAGGTTACCTACCTCATAATTAAAGTTTCCTTCCACAATTAAATGATGTGATGAAAAACATTACATCAAAGTCCTTCATGCTAATATTATTATTATTATTTCTTATTGAGTTTGGCAATGCTTCGATGTTGTAGCATGCTCTAGATATAGGATCTTTTATACATAAGCAAGTATTATTGATCATTCATAAGCGAACTCTAAATTTTTATGTCTAATTTGAAAAATATGCTAAAGTTCCATGTTTTGTTAAGCTATATAATTTTCCATCGATTTTCAGAAAGTTGAATAGGAAATTATCAGTTTTCTCAATTCCATTAAGCATATGGAGTCTATTTCTATAGGTTTTCATTTTCATAGATGTTTTTTTTTTTATTTAAAGCAATTTTCTCAATCATAAAAAGGAATTGGCATTACAAATAAGTGAAAAGACTTATATTCAATGAAAGTATTGGCAAAGACGCATGTTAATACAAAAATTTAGACCCTAAGGTAAATTAACACACAATGCTCAACAATGCATGATTTTGCAAGATTATTGCCTAGGGCACCTTGCTTATGAGTAGGACTAGCCCAAGCATAAGTCTCAGTGAAAGAGGAAAGTGACCAATAACTTTAAAGAACATTACATTTAAAGATATTAAATTACTTGCAAGCAAAAATATTTGAGATGAAATAACTTACATGCATTAAACTAAATCAATTATATGCAATGTCACATTACATAAGCATGAACTAGACTAACACATGAACATGGGAATTATTAAAGAGGAAAAGGAAGGAACTTCCTCTTGACTACTATGGGATCGATTCTTAACTTCCTCTTGTAGATATTCATGATAGGACCAAATAGCCCAAGTTAGCTATTTGGTTTGATCCTCAAGTTCCCTAAGATTGATGATTGCTACCTCCTTTCCAACTAGGATATCACCCCAACCATTTTCCTAGTCCTTTTCATGTTGAAATTCAAGGATCAATCTTTCCAACCTATTACATAATCTCACCTAAATGTCCTCCTATTCTAGCTAATTTGAGGGAGTAGCAAGTGGATTGGGGCTATGATGAGATAGAGGGGTATAGGATGGGGAAGATGGTGAGGGTGAAACCATAGAAGGAAAAGGAGAAGAAAAGGAAGAAGAAGCCTTTTTCTCCTTGCTGATGATTTCTTTTGTGCCCAAGAAGGCTTTTTATATGGCTTTCTCCTTCTCCTGTTTCCTCTTTTCCTTTTATAGGAAGAAGAAGACATGGCCACATGTCCTCCTACTTGTGCATCATGCATGATTTCTTTGGAAAAGTGTGATGAAGAAGAGATCCTCTATATTCCCTTCATGATTTAAATCTCCTTGTCCTTCTCCATGTTTGCCACCTATACAAGTAAGAGAAAGAAAATCAAAGCATTTATGAAGAAATCATAGATTTTATATTTAAAATTTAGAGAAAAAATATTATATAAAAGAATTTTTGTTTCTTTTTTTTAATGCTTCTTTTTAAACCAAAACTTAAACGATATGCTTGGGTGTGAATAGAGCTAATGAAAATCAAGGTGAAGAAAGGTGAGAAGGTGCTCCTGCAAATCATTAACATAGCCATAAACATGCTCTTTAATGCATGGGTGGCCAAGGTAGGAGTAGGGATAGTGATAGTATGCATGATAGTTGTGGAGATTGCAAGAAAACATATTTTCCTACCACATAGGAAGCAATGATGACCTATTGGCTGCTATGTAAGTGACAGTAGCTAGCCACTACAAGTGGTAGCTTGTGGAACAAGGGCACACAATGACCAGGTCGACCTCAAGGGTCTCACAAGAGGGAGGGGAAGCAACATGCTAGAAGGACAAGGAAATAGAGCATGGGGAAGGCAACAATGAAAGTAGACAGCAAAGCACAATAACAGTGTGAGGTGATGTTTAGTAGCAATGATTTTATTTGGGCTATCCAGCATAATGGTGGGAGTCCAATTGACCACTATTGTGTATGGATGTCCATATCAGGTTATGATAACTTCCTCAAGAAATTTAATAACCTCATGAGATGTAGCTCTTCTAGTTGGTTTGGCTTCTAGCCAACATGTAGTATCATTAGTTGCTGTTAAAATAAATATATGTTGGCCTAATGATGGTGGGTTGAAGGATCCAATAAAATCAAGAACCCATTGTGCAAAAGGTCTTACTTCAATAGTAGGTGGTAGAGGTGTTGAGCTTTTATAATCTCTTCCTTTGAATATTTGACATTAGATGCAATTTTTTGATATATTATAAGCATCAATGATCATAGTTGGCTAGTAATAACTAGCCTTTGTAATCTTGTGAGTTAAAGATAGATAGCCTATGTGTCCTTCATCATGTAAGCTTTTTACCACATCATTACCTTCCTCTCAATCTAACATCGAAGGAAAACTCCTTCAAAGTTCTGTCTAAAAAGATTACCGTTAATCATGGTAAATTTAGATCTCATGGATATTAATAGTTTACACTTGTACTTAGGTAAGTCTGAAGGGCAAAGATGGAAAGATAGATAATATTTGATATCTCCGTGCCGCCAAGGATCATTTAAGTAGTTTGGTGCAAATAAAGATGCTTTGTTATTTTTAAGTTGTAACACATATATAGGTATGGCTTCAAGGTCAAATGGGACTTTTGATTTTTCTAGGGTTGATGCTTAGGCTATCCATTTAGTCAAACTAGTTTTGCTTACTAGTTTGGCTACCTTCCATTGAATGTCATATTCCTATAGCTTCATAATCCATTTGACTCTTTTTTTTCAAAGGTTCTTGAAGCTTTGCTAAAGCAATAATAGTAGGATCTGGAAAAATCACAATAATATTTTATTTTAAAAGGTAAAATCAAAACTTCTTTAAAGCTTTAACTATTACCTATAGTTGTTTTTCTACAAGAGAGTATCTTAACTCATCATCTTAAAGTAGATCTGACATATAAGTGATGGGTTTTTCTTCTTAATTAGCTATCTCTTGAGTCAAAATGGTAGCTACTATATGATCACTTGAAAAAGCATATAGAAAAAAATCATTTTCATACCAAGGAGCAACTAAAACTAGAGCTTCATATTTTATAGATAAGAAAACATTTTTGCATTTAACAATGCATGTAATTCCCTCATCTGTCTTTAGCATTGTGTTAAGAGGTCTTACTAATTCAACAAAAATAGGAATAAATTGCTTGATAAACTTAATCCTCCCAAAGAAAGCTCTTAAATCCTTTTTGAATAAGGGATAGAAAATTTCAATGATAGCATTAACATGTTCAAAATCAATTGAAATAGCTTCTCTTGTCACTATGTCAATCAAGGAATTTTCCAGTTTATACATCAAATATAGACTTCTTAGTGTTTATGTCATGCCATATTTTCTACATTTTAAAAACATATTTTTAATTCTTAAATATGGATCCCTCTATCATGTGAGTAAATCGTGAAGTCATCTAAATAAATAGTTATAGTTTTCTTAATCATCCTTTCAAACGTTTTATCCATGACACGTTAAAAGTTTGATCCTACATTTAATAATTCAAAAGGCATTTTGGTGTATTGAAATGTTCTTCATTTTGTAATGAAAGTTGTTTTATGTTGATCTTTATTATTCACAATGATTTGGTTGTAACCTGAGTATCCATCTAAGAATGAGTACATTTGCACATCATTTACTATTTCTCATCTATAAGTGGAAGTGGGTAGTTATCCTTACTACAAGTTCCATTAAGATTTCTAAAGTTAATGCATAATTGTATCTCTCCAAATTTCTTACGTACGGGAACTAAGTTTGACACCCAACTAGAATGGCTATTTGAATATATGATTTTAGATTCCAAGAGTTTATCATTGTCTCTTTTCATTAACGGTTCAATTTTAGGATTGACTAGTCTTAATTTCTACCTAAAAGATTTAGTTTCTAGTCTAACTATTATTGTGTATGTAATGGTAAGTGGTTATAAACCTTCAATCCTTCATAGGACTAGGCCAAAACATCATTAAATTCATCTAGAAATGTTATTAACATACCCTTTTCATCAGAATAATAAATTTTACCTATTCAAATAGGGGGTTCTTGATTTTTCTTTTTGACTAAATGAATTTTACTTTCTGCTAATACTTGTCAATCTTTGTGTTGTAATACCTCAATTTCATTATCCATTTTCTCAAATTAATCTTTCTTAGCAATAGCATTGAGTGAAACTTCATTTATAAGGATTGAATCATTTGAATAAGTGTGTGAACCTTCAAGAATCTAATCGTAAAACTTCCCTTAACTAGTAAGAAAATGAGTAATTTGATTATCATTATCAAACACTTCTAAAGATAGTACATTATCAAGAATGGGGTAACAATTAACCTTTTCCATGATGATTTCAAAATCCCAAGCTCCATAAGAAAAAGAAAGGTCAAGAACACAAGTAGCTTGCTCTAAAAAATCTAGAATGTGGTTTTCATCCCTAGGGATATGTTCTAATTTGATAAGATCATATTCTTTGAATAATTCTAGTACATATGTCTTATATACTTGATGAGTGGTGAGGTACCCCTACACTCAACCATACGAATACGAGTGTTTCATGCACGATCCGATCGAACTTCGCAGATGGACTAGTTGTGGTATTTAGATAGTTATTCATTGATCACAGTTCACTATCTTCCCACTTGGACTAGTATTTGCTTTGTCACATATGGTTTAGTCCAGAGTGAGGTGTATGATGTGGTCCTAAACTAGTGCTACTCCTAGAGGTAATGGAAAATAACTTTAACTAAGCTAAGAGGAAAAGGGAGAGAGAGTTAAGCTAATAGGAGATAGGGGGAGAGAATCTAAACTAGCCTAAGTGCAATGAGCATTTGTTCCTTAATCATCCATGCACATCTTAGGCCTCATGTATAACTACTACTGGGATTACCAAGCACATGGCCCAGGTACGCTACTGGGATACCAAGTAGTCACACTTAGATGCTCGTGATCAAGTCATACTCATTCCACGTTTAATAGAAATAACAATTAAGTAATTAAACTAAGTGAATGTTAAATGATGAAGTAATGTCAATCTTTATTTCTGGTCATGTGTGTGTCCAAGTATGTCACACTCGAATAAAGGATGCCGTATAATTACAATCATCACACTATGGGCATGCACTGGGAGAATGGGTTGAGAAAGACTAAAAATGCAAACTAACTTCTAACTAAAAACCTCCCTAATCCATCGTGCACCTAAGGTGTATTTATAGGCCTGCACAAGAGCCACGATATCATGTATACGATATCACGAGGTAGGCTGCAATATCACGTATAGAATATCGTGGGTGCAATATCATGACCTAATGAATCACGATTCATCATACCCCCATGAGTGAATGAAAACTCATCCTCAAATTAAAAAAATGAGAAGAAGCCTCATTGATTACACAGTGGATAAGTATGGGATTATTAACTAACTAGGGATTTATTCATGCAACAATGGAGAACTCAATAGAACAAAATTGGAACACAACACAAAATTACAAAATTGCAAAATTGTAAACTTTATTTGGATCATGTGGTTCCATGTGGCAGTGGCTCCTCCATAGGTCACTTCCCCTTGTCCCGTGCTCCAGGTTTTGGAATTTGATGACTCTAAAGTAGTGCCTGGAGATTTTTCTCTTCCATTCAGGGATCCTATGTTGTCCATGATGATGCTCCAATGTTTGATGGAGTCGGCACCTCCCATGGGCACAATAGTTGTAAGAACATCTTCTTTGCTTTGATGTACCAGGCCACAAACAATCATCGTTCCTCCTCGTAGGATCTAGCTTTATCCCTGTACTCTTTAAAATCTATAGGCCATTAAGCCAAGTCTACTACAACATCTTTCTAGCCTAGGTAGTTGGTCTTAACCACCTCTAGTTCAAAATTTGCGACTTCTAGCTTTTGCAACATTTTCTTGTGCTCTACAAATTTTTCTTCATATTTGGCATAGGTGGCAGCTACCTACTTCTTAAGCCCTATTCTTGGGCATCCTACTATCAACATGGCTAGATTGGCATACTACAGGTTTACCAATTTCATGTACTTTGTGAGGCCTTGAATTTACAAGTCCCGACTTTTAGGTTCTACCTGATGGGCAAACGCATATGTGTCCAATATGGCCTACCAATTAATGTGTTGAGCACTGAAAGTGTTAATGTGGGCCTTGGACATATGGATCTCCTTTTCTATGACTTGCTTATACATTTCCACCTGGTCTCTGAAGTGCTCCTTTAACTTTTCATGTCGCTTGAATTCGTTTTTCCATGTGCTTATTTCAATGGCCGTCTTCTGATGCATTGCACGTACCTCCTCCATTGAGAGGGCTCAATTCTCTCTAGCCAAATAGTTTATGTCTTGGTTGACCCTGACCAAATATTCTTGTAATTGCTAAAAGTTTTCCTTGAGAACATTCTTCTATTTCTCCACAATGGTCAACCAAATATTTTTAGTAGCAAGCTATTTATTCTCCTCCTATAAGGCTCTGAGTGCCTTGGCATGCATGCAGGTTTGCGCTTATGCCTTGGAGGCATCCCAGTTGGCTTTCTCTTTCTCCTCTGCCACTCTTTTATTGTTCACCAATAGTTTATTAAGCTACTCTATCCTAAAAGTGTCCAGCTGATCTATGGAAACAAACTAATATGGGTCCCACTATGCAGCTTGTAGGGTGACGAGCCTCTCCTGGAGTCTTATCAACTCCACTTCTGCATGTTCAGCCCTGATCTCTACAATGAACAGCTTTCCTTTGGTGGAGATGAGGTCTGATTGTGCTACTGTGAAATCTTGTGGAATGTCAAACAAGGATGTCATTACTTGTCTTGTTTGCAGCAATCGATCAAGGACATCTTCATGCTCCAAAAGAGTCATTGAGGGACAGACCAAAGTTTGAGAATCTTGTACTCTTGTGAAATTTACCGATGGCACAATAGGGACGTTGAAATATTCTTTGATGTGGTCTACGACCACTTCTATGGCTCCTGCTGCATCCTGGTGTTGCATGACCACCACTATGGCCCCTTCACCTATTTCCAATTGCACTTGGAAAGACACAGTGTTCCCTGAAATCTATTATGACTAATGAGTCTTCCCTCCTCCTATTTGGATGGACAGCTCACCTTGTGCATGATCAATAGAAACTATGGACCATATGGTGTCGTCGATGACATGGAAGTGATTAGCATCATCACGACTTTCCCAACTGACCGTCACAGTGATGGCCCTAAGGTGGCTCATCGACAATCGGTAATCCTATGGCGGTGGTGGCAGTTGAGCTCGCTGGCTCGTGCTGGGCCTTATGCTTGGAAGTTGGCTAGGCCCTATAGTTTGAGTTGCAATGGGCCCCACCATTTGTTCTCACTCTTCCTCTGGCTCCAATGTCTCACTAGCACTTTTCCTCGAAGTTGGTGGCTTCAGTAGTTTAGCTAACGAAGCATTCTAGGCTCTTCTGAGGATGTCATTGGTGTACCCCAAAATACCAGCATGTTTGCACAGCTTCCTAATGATAAAAGGGAAGGGTAACATGAACTTTCCTATCTTACATTCTTCAAACTGCCTCAAGATCTCCATGAGATATAGATGAGGAAGGTTAGCATTAGGCTTTCCCATCAATATCACACTTCCTCTTGCCACATATGTTGAGATTCTTTTTAATCCTCTCATGGGGAAGATGTGATAAGTGCCAATCTTGAAGTATATCCTTTCTTCTAACATCAACTCTCCATATGTCTTGTCTTCTTTACCATATGTCATATCCAACCAAACTCTTCGTGCATTAGCATCAAAGTGAGTGAATAGGTGAGTAACTTTTGGCCCGGTATTCATAAGGTTTAACATTTTCGAGATGGCCTTGGTTGGAAAATCTACAGACACAACACAAATGTTGATTATGGTGCCTTCTTCCTTACTATGCCAAAATTGGTACATTTCTCCTAAGTACTAGGCACCACTTTCAGAGAGGATAGGCCATAATAGAGATCCTTTGAGTTGGTCCCTACTAGCCTTAGAAGTGAATTTTGTGAAAGGTTCGAAGTTCAATTCCATGATCACTACAGCCGACGTGGACTTTTCACAAATGGCCTAAACACACTCCAGGGACAACGGGAGTTGTTATCCCTATTCAAGCACTGCAGTAGCTCCTCCTTTTGCCTATCACGATTGTACAGCAGTAGGAGTCTCTTAATGGTTGCTAAATGATTGCACCTCCTTCTCTACACGTTGTTCAGGAGATGCTTCTCCTCTACCTCTCTTGGGTCACTTGGACACACCTTGAGAGGGTCCTTCTTGTTGTCCATGCTTTAGGGCCATCTGCAATCACACGGGATCAGTCATTAGTAAGGTTGCTTACCAAAGTTAATTTATACCTTACTTCTTGCCTTAATGAATTCGTCTCTTATTCTGTGTCATTTAAAGTTAGGAATTTTTGTGAAAATGTCCCCAAAATATTTTAATATTTGGCCCACTTTGATTTGGTGGCTTCACAATTTTAATTTCTCGATATAAGTGAGGAGATGAAGTCGTTTTTGCAACATGTTTATCATTTTTGTATAATTAATTACCCTTGATAGTATCCTTTGGGTGATGAAAAATTTCAAAAAATTTGTGTGCAATTCAAAGTGTAGCCCTTTTCCACAACTAAGCTGAACACTCTGGGTTTAGATAGGTTCGAGAAGAATGAAAATTGGAGCACTAGCCAGTAAGTTATGGTTGTTGGAACAAGAGATATACAAGTCACAAGTTATAGAAGAAAATTTGAAAAACTCCCCTGCATGAACAATTGCAAATGATGTTAATGTTCCTGGGGGGTCCATATTTATAGTTTTTGTGGGACGCGATATCATGTACATGATAGCGTAGCCATGATATCGCATCAAATGTGATATCACATATGCAATATCGCAACTTGTTTAAAGTAGGGTACTTAGAAAAATTGATAAATTTTTCAAATTCTTAACTCAAAAATGCAGGGCTTGAAGTCAATGTAAAGGGTCCAAGGTAATATTGATCAATCCTAAAGACACAGAAAGGATAATGGTGTAAAATCTAGCAATGGAAGTCATGAAAATTATGAGGAAAAAGGACATGTGTTGGTACATAGAAACATTTGAATCGGAAGGATGATAATGGAAAGAAGAATGTTGGTAATGCAATACCTGGAGGGTATAAAATGATGTGAGGGTAATGTGTGACAAGTGCAAATTACAAAAGTCACACAAGTGGATCCTCCCCAAAGTAGGTTCCAACCTATAATGCCCTTGCGTAACCACACCTTAAAAAGTCCATAGGCACTAGAAGGGTTAAATGTAATCTACATTGATGTGAGAAAACACACACATGTAGATACCACCGTGATGAGGTATAAATTCAACACTACACAAGTCACAAGTCACAAATTCCTGGACAGTGAGATGAGACGAATTGTAGAAGGGATTGCAAAGAGTGGGATATGAGGTAACTGACCCAGGGTACAATGAATCCTCAATGTAAGCCATGATCAATGTGTCATTAACCTGTCACTCAAAAATCAGGACCAAGTCCATTCCTCTAATCAATGACATCGCATTGTTTCATCCCAATGATAGGCAATAATGAGAGCATCATGATGGCAAGGCATACGATCACTTAGCATTTCATACAAGGGAGGAGTGATTTTCCTTTGTGGCACTCTTCTTCTCTTTCTCTTCTTCTTTTTCTTCTCTTTTTTTTTTAAATGAATGCTTAAGCTAGAGAAGCCACCTACCTTCAGGTACGGGTGCATGTCTTTCCAGTGGAACCCACTTGAATAGCATTGTTTTTTTTTCTGAATTGAGTGTTTTTATTACTCTTACTCCCATTTTTCGTTAGATCTACAAGGATCTTAGTACAACTAGGCTACATGATAACTCTCATAGATGTCACCAAAGAGAATCCACAAGTCCCCTTGATGTCACACCCTGGCCATTCCCGCTTAGTCCATCATTCTTCACTCTGAACATAATGAACATAAGATTACTTTAAGTTTTAATCATTAGAAATATCATTGTACCCAAGGTAGAATCCCTTATTAATAAAATGAGTGGATGGATGTTGTGGGCTCACTGTTCAAATAATTAGTCACCTGAGACTTGATAGCAGAGAACAACACCTCAACCAATGAGTCACATGAGTGCTTTATTCATAGATGAGATTACTTATAAAAAGAGAAAAATACAAAAAAAAAACAAAACAATAAATTGAAAGATGAAAAACTGGAAAACAAAAAATAGTAAAATTAAAGAAAAGGAAAACATTTATTAATTTTTCTATTGTTAGAATGGGGAATACCCACCATAACTAAATGATTGAGCATAGCTAGAATTAATAAATGGATGGTTGGGATCCTTGCATGTTCAAAATATTGGGACCTGGTCATACTTACCCCATTGCGGTTCACACACTTGATTAGAGTTGACATAGTGGGGCAAGTTATAATATGTTGTTAATTTATAAGGAGTTGACCCACTATGGTACTTGTGACTGTAAAATGGTATGCAAGGATCAACATGTCTCCCCATGTGGCTATATTCATTAGGCCCCATGGTTGTTGGAGTATTGAGTGGTGGCTTCGATAAGGTAACATGAGGCATTGGGTTCGAAGAGGAAGATGCACCATAGTGTTGGGCTTGTGTTGGGTTGGAGGATACATTGGTCTCATAACTATGCTGTCCCTTCTTACATTCATGTCTAAAGAAGGGACACCTTCGATGTTGTAGAGGATTCACACTACTGTTGACAGTAGAAGCACAAGTAATGTTCGTGGGTTGATGTTGTGATGCAAATCCTTCAAGTACAATTGGTGGCAATGTAGAAGGAGGTGAAGGATGAGAATTTTGAAATTGAGGAAAAGTGTAAGGTACCCAAGGTTTTGGTCCTATTGGTGAGGATATGGGTTGATAGTATTGAGGAGAATAATAATAATGTGGTGAAATAGAGGATGTTGACCCAGTTGGGAAAACAGGATGTTGAACTTGATAAGCACTTAGGTTCGGATCGTATGAAGGGTGTAACCAGTTTGGGGATGGCCTCCCCCATGACTGGGATTATTGCCACGATGATTGAACATAGTATTTTTCTATGAACTCTAGATGTAACATTCTTCCCAAATGCTCATGTAAATGTGACAAGATTGGGCATTGGCCCTTGGGGTGATCATACAAGAAAATGTTACATTGATACATATCATTGGCAGTTAAGTTCTTATTCTCTTCAACCCTTCTTTCCAATTGTCTAAAAGTGTTTTGTCCTATTTCTTCGGTTTTCATAACTCTATCTCCAATAATGTTGGCATATTCTCCACATTTTTCATGTATCCATTCCATCATCCTATTGATCTTTGCCTCAACTTCATTCAATGATTGTAGTACTGGCAAAGATGGTTCCACCTCCTTACAGTGAGTTGATTTTGCCTCTTCATAATCATGGGACCTTGTTGATTTTTGGGACTATTGAGATTTTTCAACATTCTCCCATTTAGCCATTTCTCCTTTTTCTTTTGCTACCCGCTTGATAAGCTCTTGGAAATAATGGGTTTGTAGTTCATATAGTTGACCTCAGGCATACATCCCTAGGGTCTCCCTTGTTTCATTACGGATCCCATCTATGATATGATACATTAGCCTTTCACAAAGAACTCATGGCCTAGGTAGTTATTTAACAATGAATAATATCTTTCTAAGGTCATGTCCAAGGGTTCATGTTGTGCTTCTTTCCACTCTTGGATTTGTCTCCTCAAGGCTGACACTCTTGCATAAGTTTGATATCTTTCGTTGAAGAGTTCTACCATTGTTTGCCAACATTTGATTGATTTTGGTTTCAAGGACCTATACCATACTTTTGCATGCCCAACAAGTGTCATAGGAAAGAGCTTAAGTTTTTGCCATCCATTATCAATGTTATTCCATACACAAGCATCGTAGAAGGCTCATAAATGTTGTTTCGGATCTAAATCATAGCCTCCTAAAAACTTAGGAAAGTTGTTGAAGTCAAGCTTAGGTAGATGGCTTTCCTTACGATGCCTACAGGATATTCGAACAACCTCTTGTATTTTCGTTAGCCATGTAGTGGCTAGTAGGGTTTCAACATCACTAGGTATGTTATGCATTTGTGAGTTGAGATGATGTTGTTTGTGTTTATGCTCATAGGAGACCCCTGCATTAGATTGGGTACTCCAAACTTCATCTTCATCATTATATAATTCGTTGGTTCTCCAATGAATTGCCTTACTAGTTGTTGTGTTATCATAGTCTTGTGAGAGAGACATGGTTGTAAATTTGTGTGTGATTTAATTGCAATTATTATTATTATTATTATATTTTTTTCTGAAAGATATATTGTTAATATTTTATTATAGTGATCTTATATGATGTAACTAATCTAAATAACTAGCACCATCCTCGACAATGGCACCAATGATGAGTGGCGAGGTACCCCTACACTCAACCATATGAATACAAGTGTTTCATGCATGATCTTGTTGAACTCTGTAGATGGACTAGTTGTGGTATCTAAATAGTTACTTATTGATCATACTTCACTATCTTCCGAGTTGAACTAGTATTTTCTTTGTCACATATGGTTTAGTCCAGAGTGAGGTGTATGATGTGGTCCTAAACTAGTGCTACTCCTGCAGGTAATGGAAAATAACTTTAACTAAGCTAAGAGGAAAAGGGAGAGAGAGTTAAGCTAATAGGAGATAGGGGGAGAGAATCTAAACTAGCCTAAGTGCGATGAGCATCCATTCCTTAATCATCCATACACATCTTAGGCCTCATGTATAACAACTATTGGGATTACCAAGCACATGGCCCAGGTACGCTACTAGGATACCAAGTAGTTACACTTAGATGATCGTGATCAAGTCGTACTTATTTTTCTTTTAATAGTAATAACAATTAAGTAATTAAACTAAGTGAATGCTACAATGATGAAGTAATCTTGATCTTTATTTTTGGTCACGTATGTGTCCAAGTACATCACACTCAAATAAAGGATGTCGTACAATTATAATCATCACACTGCAGGAATGCACTAGGAGAAAGGATTGAGAAAGAATAAAAATGAAAACTAACTTCTAACTAAAAACCTTCCTACTCCATCGTGCAACTAAAGTGTATTTATAGGCCTACACAGGAGCCATGATATCACGTATACGATATCGTGAGCCAAGCCGCGATATCGCAGGTGCGATATCATGACCTAATGAATCATGATTCATCAATACTCTTATTAAAGGATCCTTATCTTTATAAACATTGTTGATTTGATTTACCATAATTTATGAATTAGTATAAATATTTAACTTTGAAAGTTTAAAGTAAATAGCGTATTTTAGTCCATGGATTAAAGCTTCACATTTAGCCATGTTGTTCAATATGGGCTTTGAAAAATGAATGGCATTAAGTTTTAGAGCTTCCCAAGGGGGAAATAACATAAATCTAGGACAACATCCTCATTTTGATGAAGCTCCATCAATCCTAAGTATTCATGTATTCAAGTTAGTGAAATTCAAAAGGCAAGATCTTTGCTCGATATGAGTATTATCATCATTATAAATTGGATTATCATCCAAGAATTAGATGGTGAGAATTTCACTGATATCCTTATCTTTACCAATTGGTGGAATGTCAGCAAATAGAAAAGTCTTTCTCTCGTAAAGTTCAAAAAGCTTACTATATAAGTTTGGTAATAGGATGTGACATAGGTATTAATATAGGGGTTTATGTTGGGTAAGAATTCATTCATTGCATCAAAATTTTTTTCCTACTTTTACTCACCAAAATTTAGATCAATGACTCCCACAAAGTTTACACTTTGATCTATTGATATGACACAAGATTCATTATGACTTGAGATGAAATGATGATGGAAAGGATCTCTAGGAATTATTACAAGTTTAAATCCTCCTTTAATTGGAAGAAGAAGTTCTAAGAAATCAAATCTAAAGAAACCCCCAAATTGGTCTTTGAAGGTACATGAAAGAAATATGCCATAAGTAGGTTTCATATCAACTACTAAGATGTTTGTGTGACATGAAAAATAAGGATATTACTTTAGGAAAATTTGAATATCTGTGAGTGATCCTACTACATAGACATTTGATCCATCAATTTGGATAACACTTATTATTTGGAAAATCATTTGGCCTCCTAAAGTTTTACATACCTTAAGAGGCATTACATTTATAGTAGCTCTTGAATCCATTAGGTAATTATGAATGTTCTTTCCTAGTATGACTAAAGTGGCTAGAAAAGAAGGTTGATCCTTTTTGGCTTGTAATGAGTTATCATTGGTTGACTACGTTGATGAGGCCTCGTCAATGCAAGCAGCCGTGTCAACAAGGCCTCATCCACGAGGTCTCATTGATGCACTTCAACCAGTGTCAATAATGCCTCATTGACACGGTGCCTATCTGTCACCTATAAATACTTTACTACCCACTGCATTTATGGGAGTCCAAATTTCAATTGTAGCAAAGCTCTTGCATTTTCTCCATTCAAAAGTTAGAATTTTTTCCCTGAATGCCTACAGTAAGAGTCATTGAGTGTACAGATCTTTATTTAAGCATTATTGTACTTGAGCATGATAGTATGTGTCGCAACAAAGGCAAGCTTTCTAATAATCCTTGCAACACTTTCGATAGATTAGCTTTTTTATTTATGCATTTAATATTTTTAGTTATTTATTAAATGCTTTTAATTAGTTATCAAATAGTTTCTAGTTATTATGTTAATGAGACAATTAAGCAAGATAAGTTACACACATAAGTATGACCACTTTGAGTGTAACACATATTTGCTTAGTAATCCCAGTAGCATTATCACTTAGTATGTCCAGTAGCGTAGCGTTTGATCATCCAACAATGGATACGTGCGTTTAGGATGTGTACAGAAAGTGGGAATGGATACTTATGTTAGGATTAGTTAAATAATTAGTTAATTAGAAATTTAGATTAATTAATTAAACTCATTTTTATCTACATTTTAAGTACCTACAATATAAAATACAAAATGATAAAAATTAGATGCCTCAATTACACTTAACCATACCAACATGCACCACAAGTGTAATTAGGAGAACAATGGTTGACCTTCAAGCTAGATTCACTTCCTAAAGGGCTAGTGCACTAGCCACGATAAAGTTCGTAAAATTTGACCAAGTCAAGTGTGAATGCTTCATGATTTTTATGGTTGGGCATAGCGGTACCTCACTGCTCATCATTGGTGTTGTTGTCAAGGACTTTGTTTGTGGAATGTGCACTATTTAGGTCTAAGCGAATATCACTAATATCATTGTATGAACCTAAGGTCATATCATTCCCACTATAAATAAATTATAAAAGCACACTAATAATTTCATTTTGCTTTACAAAATGTCTTCTTCTTCTCGTAAGCATGATAATGCTAAACCATCGGTCCCACAGGAATGCAAGGTGGTATACACTCATCCAGATCAGTTTGTGCCAAATTTCACCTTCATCCTACATCAGGATGAATAGATGCGATAGCGTGATATGGAGGGTAATGTTGTTTTACCCCCTAATAGATCTGTGCCCAAAATGCTAATTAAAACCCTTAAGAAGTTGGTCATAGCAGATCTTCATGAAGAGTATGTTGTGGATGGGTACGACACTAGTAACTATCATCCCACTAAAACACAATGTAAGTAGGATAAACATTAGGAGAGACTCCATGAAGCCACAAAGGGGAAACATTACACTAACCCCTTGTTCCTACTAAATCAAGAGAATAATGAGGATCCTCCCCTGGAACGTTCTTAACATGAATATTCTCCATCCTCTACTAACAATGGTGAGGGTGTGAACTTGACCCTACAATCAACTATTCATAAACTGGGTTCAAAAAAGAGTGATAGCCAAAGTAGGGACTCGAGCAAATATTGCAATAACAAGGGATCTAATGATGGAGATCGTAAAAATCATAAGAGTGATGGAAAACACTACAATGGCGGTGGTGGTCCACCTTCCTCTTCATCTAATTCCAAACATTCCTCTTCATCTAATGATTCTTATAGAAGCTGCCATAGAAACAACCATGATGAAGGTGATCAATGAAATTATAAATATCATGAAGGCCATCAAAACCAAAGGGATGGCTGAAACCATCATCGACATCATCAACGCAGCAATGATGATGAACCTTTACTAGCAACTCAAAGTATGCTTAACATTGTAGAGGCAATAAGAATTCCAACTAGGCATATGAATGATAGTCAGATCAAGCATCTAGATATGAACAATATCCCAAGATTTGAGGGGGGGATACAACTCTAATCCGCAAACACATCTGCAAGATTTTCAAGATGCATGTGCCTTACAAAACATTAAGAACAAGTGGTAGAAACTCAAGCTTTTCCCAAGGACACTCATTAAGAAAGCTAAACGTTGGTATCAATCCTTAGAACTTGAAACACTATCCCAAGATTTGAGGGGGGGATACAACTCTGATCTGCAAACACGTCTACAAGATTTTCAAGATGCATGTTCCTTACAAAACATCAAGAACAAGTGGTAGAAACTCAAGCTTTTCCCAAGGACACTCATTAAGGAAGCTAAACGTTGGTATCGGTCCTTAGAACCTAAATCTATCTAAAGATGGAGTATGATGTTAGAATTGTTCAATGACAAATATCAAAAATACTCTAAAGTGTCTAATTTGAAAGGCAAATCCAAGGCTAGAAATAAGGAACACATAAACCCTTGGATGTCATCATGGGCTGATACTATTCACTCCTACACAGATGTCCTAGCCATGGTTACTCTCAAAGAGAACAACTTCAACACATCATAGATGGGCTCAGAATAAAAACAAGAAGAACCCTTGGGATGTATGCCCAAGGGAGGTTGTCTAAAATGAAAGCTCATCAAATCCAAAGGCTAATTGAGCATGTAGCAAAAGAAGAAGGTGAGCTATGAAAAAGGGAGAGTGCTGAAGAGTATAATAGGAACCCATCCATCAAAAAATGAGAAGTCCAATTTTTTCATGAGGAGGACTCACCACTTGATGAAATAATGAATAGAAAAACCTTGCCTATCCAAAAATCTATTTCTAACATTTCAGCCAAGGTTAACAAGTTATGGGACTCTTTGGATGAAAAGTTTCAAACCACTTTGAAGATTGCTAAAGAATCCAAAGAGCAAAGTAGTGATCGTAATCATAGACGATGAAAAGAAGCTCAACATGCATATAAAAGAGGTAAGGACAAAGCTAGTGTAGTAGAGGAACTTGTGGAGTTTGACTCTAATGATGAAACCGAATGTGACATCTGTCAATATGAACATCCAAAGGGATGTTGCCCTATGGTGTCACACTTAAAAGAATCTAGAGTGTATGCACTAAACCCCCTCCTAGCACATAGGCAAGCTCCAAGATAATTGCCTTATCCTCAAGGCAATCCAAGATAGTTCCACCAACAACAATAAGCTTACTACCCAAGTGGAACTCCTCCACAACCTTATGAATAGTACCAAAAATGGTACTAATCAAAAATCGTGGGGAATGCCACTGCTAAGACAACAGTATCCTTATAGGCAACCAAATCCATACGGGTAGTATGTTCAGCAACTCATCTCCCCTAGAAGTTTGGTAAATCATGCATCATTCCAACATCACTATTACCCTCCAGAGTACAGCCAAACACATTCACCATCTACTCGAGAGAAAAACCCATATCAGTATCTTTATCATCCTCGACATCCCTCCACACCTGCAACTCCAACTTCAACTTAGTTACCTCCTACTCCATCCATGTAGGGTGAAATTCTTCCACAGCCACAGTAATGAAATGCTACAAGGGTTGTACACTCACAACCAATTTTTTAACCAAGTGGTCTGGATCATCAATCAAGGAAGCAACCTTTCTTCTAGCCCAACAGTCCTCTCCAACCCTCACAATCTACTTTGGCTAATCACCCTGTATCTCTAGTGCCCTCATCCTTTACATCTAATACCTTCAAGCACCCTTCAAACCAAGCGCCACCTAGGATCCACACTATAATGTTAACTCATGCTATTTTTGACTAGATCAAGGTTGACATCCTTCCTACAAAAAGATCTAATCTAGGAAGTCCACTCATCTTTCTATAGATTACTAGACAAGAGCCATGCAAGGCTCTTCTTGACTCTGGTTCCAGAATTAACCTCATCTCCCATGATATGTAAAAATCCTGGAACCTACCACCTCTTAAGAAGAGTAATATCGATTTAGAATTAGCATATTAGTCAATTATGGTCCCTTTGGGATTAGTAGAGGACATTATAACCACAATTTCTGGGTGGTCCTATCCTACTAATTTTTTGGTAATCAAGGTGGACAACTACAAAAGTGACTTTCCCATCATCATGGGAAGGGCTTGGTTAAGCATAGTTAATGTGTGAATGGGTATAAGGGACCTATCTCTCAAAATATCTAAGGAGAATGAGCTAGGAAAAATTAAGAAGAAGTGTATTCCATGCATCACGTACAACGACAATGGTTGCAATTGTGTGCAAAAGATTTGGTTCTTCAAAAGCACATATATTAAGTCATGCAATCAATGTGTGCAAGAACTTAATTTTCAATGGTTTTTGTACACAACAACCATAAAGCAGGAGGGTATCTAGTGGTTAATAGCTAATTTAGATAGTAGTGCAATATGCAGGGAACCAGCTGAGAGTTTAACTTGTGCATATGTAGAAGGCATGGACAAGATTGAACAAGTCCATTCCCAACTCTCTAATGAAGATGATGATAACTATTAGGGAGAGTTGGAGATCCCTAATCACTTCAAGTAGGAGCCCTTAGAACTAAAAACCTTACCAATTGAAATGGAGTATGCATTTTTAAAGAATGGTAAACCAGTCATCATTAATGTCAAACTTGCTTCTAAACAAAAAGAAAAGTTGTTGAAAGTGATCAATAAATGGTCAACAACCTTTGCTTGATCATATCGAGAACTAATAGGAATTAATCCAAAGATATGCCAACACCGCATCTACACTGACCTAGCCATGAAGCCTAAAAGGCAGTTGCAAAAGTGGTTAAACCCCATATTGAAGCAAATTGTTAAGGAAAAAATAGAGAAACTCCTCAAGGTGGGGCCTATCTATACAATCACAGATAGTGAGTGGATTAGCCCACTCACAATTGTACCAAAGAAGGATGGTAAATGGCAAGTTTGCATTGACTTTAGGTTGTTAAATATGGCAACATTTAGAGATCACTTTCCTTTGTCATTCGTGGATCAAGTATTAGAAATCATATTCAGGCATTGTTATTATAGTTTCTTAGATGGTTATAGTGGCTATAACCAAATTCAAATTGCACCAGAAGACCAAGCCAAGATAATGTTCATGAGTCTTTGAGGGACTTTTGCATACTATAAGATGTCATTTGGCCTATGCAATGGCCCTATAACATTTAGTAGTGTTGAAGTTTTCATGGATGACTTCTTCACTTATTGAGCTACCTTTGAGCAAGCCTTAGACTGACTTGAGCAAGTACTAAAGAGATGTGTTAACACAAACCTATGACTCAATTGGTAAAATAGCCATCTAATGATCCAAGAAGGCATCATGCTAGGGCATCGAATTTCATAGAAAGGGATTAAGGTAGATCCAAAAAAGATAAGGGTTATCCAACAAATAAAACGCCAACCAGAGACTATCAAAGATGTTTAGTCATTCCATGGACACGTTGGTTACTACCAGCACTTTATTAAAAATTTCTCTAGGATTGTAAAACCATTGGTGGAACTTACAAAGAAAGATGTACCTTTCATTTGGACCAAGGAATGTGAAAATGCATTCCAACAATTAAAAGAGAAACTCATAGAGAAACCAATCCTATGAGCACAAAATTAGTTCAAACCATTCCATATCATGATAGATACATCTAACTATGCTTTGAAAGTCATGCTCATCCAGATGGATGATAAGAACCATCCATATTATATCCACTACGTGAGTTGAAGCATTGTGGGGGCATAGTTAAATTACACCACCACCAAAAAAGAATTAATGGTAGTGGTGTATGTGCTAGAAAATTTTAGACATTATGTGCTAGGTTACAAAGTATTTGTACATACAGACCACAATGCAATTTTCTTCCTTCTGAATAAGTCGATAGTGAGCCCTTATGTTATACAATGGCTTGTGATCTTTTAGGAATTTCATATTACTATGGTAGATCGAAAAGAAAGAGAGAATGTGATTGCTAACCATCATTCTCGCTCAAGATGGGATAACAAAGAGGAGGAGGGCTCGCTCTCTAATTAATTTCCAAATGAACTCCTCTTTACTGGAGCAATAAATGAACAAAAGCCTGAAAAAGCAACATGGTATAATGGCATCCTCACAGATCTTCTATCTCAAGAGATGCCATAGGACTTGAATTTTAGGAAGAAGTAATAATTTCTTCATTGGGTTAAACACTTCATGGAAATTAATGGACACCTGTACAAGGTGTGTGCCAATGGCTTAATTCGTTGGTGTCTCCCTGACAAAGATCAACTATGTGTTCTCCAGGATGCTCATGAAGGACCTTGTGGAGACAACTATGCAAGGAGACACATGACCATAAAAATATTGATGGTAGGGTACTGTTGGCCCATAATCTTTAGGGATGCCCACTAGTTTGTCAAATCTTGTGAACATTATCAACATGACGGGGGGATGACCACTCACATGGAAGGTCCTCAATAGTGGATTCAACCACTAAAACCTTTCAACATATGGGGTGTTAACTTCATGGGTTCCATCACATCCATGTCTAACAAGAAAGCATATATTATAATAGCAATTGACTATTGCACAAAATGGGTTGAAGCAACAACCATTACAAATTGCACATCATCCACTACCACCAAATTTATACAACAACATATTGTAAATAGGTTTGGGGTACCACATTCACTAATTTCTAATAATGGGACTAATTTCACATGTGCCACATTTAGAAAATTAATGCAATGCTGTGGGGTTGAACATAAATTACCAACACCTTACCACCCCCAAGCCAATGGTCAAGTAAAGGTAACCAACCAAGAGATTACAAAAATATTAATGTGAACCATTAGCAAATATAGGAAGGATTGGAGCAAAAAAATTAATGATGCTCTCTAGGCTTATCAATCAAATTGGAAACTTCCTATTAGATATTCTCCCTATGATTTAGTGTATAGAAAACTTCCAACACTTCCAATTCAATCTAAGCTCTGTGCACTCTCAATGGCCTATGAACTAAACCTTGACCTAAGTTTAGCACAAATGAAGAGATTGATCAATTTTAATGTGCTAAACGAAAGTCGCTTAGTGGTCCTATATTTAAATGAGGTGAACAAGGCATTCAGCAAACAACACCATGACCTTAGAATTAGGAAAGTAAGGTTTCAACCAGGAGATAAGGTCCTCTACTAAAACCCCACACATGTACCTCAAAAGGAAAAATTTCAAATAGTGTGGAAGCGACCTTATATAATTGATCAAACCTTTCCCTCTAAGGCCATGATAATTTGCCAACCTGATAGCCCAAATAAAAAGTAGTTGGTCAATATCCAACAAATTAAACCTTTCCTAGAACCAACATTGGCCAATGTAAATACCACCTCACCTAATGGACATCCACGTTCTATTTTTTGGATCTCCTCCTTCCAAATCAGTTGTGGGGAAGATGGCCATTCATGCTAACCATTACCATGGCCTCTCAGTTTTTCTACCCTTTTTGCTTTTCACCATTTTTATTTTACAAATTTTTTATTTTCACATTTTTCTAATTTTACAACACTTTTAGTACATTTAAATTTTCTTAATTATTTTACACTTTCTTATATATTTTACTTTATTTTGTCTCTTGTGTTTCTTTTGATTAAGTGGGATATTTTCTTATTTTTACTAATACATCTGCTTTATTGTCTAGGACATAATGCTGCTGTTGCTATTTACTAATGATGATTTGTGCTTAATGTATGATTGTCGATATCTAGTTTCTATTTTTGAATTTGGATGTCTAATGACTTTGACATGGTTTATTTTTCATGGGATAGGTAGTGAGCCCACATCATCCACCCATCTAAAGAATTCTATGGTTTTCCTTGTTTTGGGAATTTGAGGTCCATTTTTCATTAAAGAAACTTTTAATCAATCAGTGACCTTGGTAGTTCCAAAACTAGAAAGGATCCAAAGGTTTGTAAAGGGTGTGACTTCAAGGAGACTTAATACTCTTTGTACTTTTCCTCTTGCTTGATTGCTTGAGTGTCTTTCATGGACTTCTTACCATTCCATACCACCCAATGATAGGAAGCCAAATAACATCGTTGCATGGTGTGGTTCCCATCATTCAAAAAAAATAAACAAAGAAAAAAATGATGGGAATTCAAAGCACATTCCTTTGACATGAATAAGTCCTCACATGGTGTTGTTTCCATTTCAAAATTACAAAAATAACAATGGGAATTCAAAGCACACCCCTTAGACAAATAAAAGGACTATAAGCACTGGTTATGGGACTCGAAAGACATACACCTATGCCTAAAGGTCCCCTCTAACTAAGGCCCTCTTTCTCTCACTTCCTAATTCTCTCTCCTCTTTGTGGAATGGTGGTTGTCTTGTGGGAACACTCTTGTGTCTCAAGTGGATGGACTAGTCTTAAAGTGGCAATGCGAAGTCACTGAAAGTGGATGGTTTTGGTCTAGACTAAGGATAGAACTTCTTGAGTCATTTTAATGAAAATTCCACAAGGAACTTCTTATGACCTTAATTTGGAACTCCATTCCACCTTCTCTATCATCCATCCATGCTACCATAACTCACCTCACTACCAGGTTCTATGTTATGCTCTATGTCTTAGTTTGACATATTGAGATTCTTGAGTGAATCCTTTTGGGTTGGTCCTTAACTTGTTATGATCATTAAATCAACTATGGGGCCCATGGACTTCTTAGTTGAGGTTATGCAAGGGTAAAAAGGGCATGAACCTACTATGGGGAGGGTCCACTTACATAACTTTTGGCTTGATTAGTTAAGGTTCCCTACCTTTCACATCGTTACAATCTTATATTTTGTATTTTCCATTGTGTAAACCACTTAGTACTCCTTAATCTTTCATTGCATTCATCTAGTAAATCAATTTTTCTCCATTTTTTTCAAATTTATGAACTTCAATGCCCTCTTCTCATGATTTCATACTATTCTTGGTCTTCTAAGCTTTCATTTGACCCTAATTTCATCAAAAAAAACTTCTTGTATTTTGAAAGTTTGACCAAAGTCAATGAAAGTCAATGGTGGTTAGCAACTACATTGTCGAGGCCTCATTGATGCAATACAAAAATACTAAATATACCATTGAACACTTTGAAAATTTTTTGTCATTTTCTCATAACACATGGGGACTTTTTGCAATTTTTCAAATCTCAAAACCTTCTAGAGTCCATAACTTTGATATTGTTTGTCTAAACACTACATTTTTTGATCTTGCACTTACCGGAGGTAAGATCTTTATCATGGGGGCCACAAACCTTAAGGTTTTTTATGCACTTTTCGAATATTTTTTCTAACTCTCCTAAGGGTTAGTAACTTTAATCATACATAAAAATCAACTTTTTCCAAGTTAACCCTTCCAACAACCTCTGGGATAATTTATCAATGATAAGTCATAAATAGACATAAAAATTAAGCTAATTAAATTAGCCATAATCACAACTTAGCCAAGTGTAACTACCCTCAACAATTAAGGTATCCTAAATGTTTTAAGGTTACACAATGATTACTAATCCATGGCTCTATTGTGATTGCAGATGGCACCTAAAAAAAAGTACTTGTAGGAAGGAGAACCATCACAACCATAGGAGAAACAACCCAAAACTAGAAGGGGCCAGCAAGAATAAGGCTAAGAACAAAAAGAGGTAACCCATGCAATGGGACCTCTTCATGAGGAGCTCGAAGTGGAATCTATTTGATAGATTCTAGAAAAAGAAGAGCCTACAAAACAATCTCAATTAAGAGAAGCACCTAGACTTGTGCCTAGGCTTGAGGTCACTCTACCTCAAGCCTACCTAAACATCATCAAGTCCCAAGAGCTCCAAAGATCAGTTCTTCAAGAAATAAACTTTGGACCATTTTTGGAGAAAGCTTCAAAGGATGTTAGAACACAACTGCAAACCTCTCTTATGTGGCCAATCATCACAACTGGTGGGAAGTCCAAACCTCTCTTATGTGGCCAATCATCTCTTTTGGAATAGTCGAAGGTCAAGTTCCATTATAAAAATCAAGGACATGTCCTACTCAGTGGAGGCCATCGCACAAGCATTAGGGTTGCTCAACATCAGAACATAACTGGTAGAGATATCAATAAAAGATAACCCTGACATGAAAAGGGAGTGGACCCAGCGATGTTATAGGGTGGACCGTAAGGAGTATGGCATGCTTACACCGATAACGCAAATTTATTTCAAGATTGCAGCCTATCACCTCAATCCAATGATGAGGTCAAGTATGGTGACTACCTTCTCCACTTGTACATGTGCCGCTCTAAGTGCAAAATTTCTCATTAACCTTCCACAACTAATTTATTTGGAGATTAAGAAGCGTTTCAAGTAGAACGAATGGAAGGAGGACCCTTCCCTTTCCATGCCTTATAAGAAAACTTTGTAAGAGGGAAATTATTGTTCACTATTCTAATGACACTCTCAGGCATACTCCCTTGGCCTCATGGGAAAAAATCATGAAAGGTAAAATGCCAATAGCCATCCAAGATGAGGAGTTACCGCCACCACCATCCACTCAAGAGACAACACCAAAAGCCTACGTAGTCCTTGAGTGTCTGCAACAAATTCGAGAGTAGCTCTTAAGTGAATAAGAGCAGCAAGTAGAAACAAGTGGGATCGATCCATCTGTGTATCGACCAATAATGAGTCACCTTAATGAGGTGGATTGAACAATTAGTCAGATGGAGAAGGGTGGTTTCATTTTCTCTACTCAAAGAATGCAGCTACCTTTGAGATCAGATTCCAATGCTCGAGAGATAACGATTTTGTTAGCAACACATCATCTATTCCTAGAAATCTCTGGGAATGTTGCCACTTTCTTGGTAAGGTTGGAGGAAGGTGAAGAGGCAACTATCTTTATGATGCAACACCAAGGACAAGAAATAATGGCAGAAGTGGTAGCTGACCATGTAGTTGAAGCATTGAATGCACCGATGATGTTTGTACTAGATGTATCTGCACTCCAAGATGTGTAAACGTCCATAGGCATGATCAGTAAGAAATTGAATGCAGCCCAACATGAACAACTACTAGAACCACTGGTAGGAACCAAGCAACCAACTCCAAATATCTTTGATCTTTCGAAGAACATCACTCCAACCCAGTCAAAGCTACTAAATGCAAGGGGCAACTACATCATTTTGGAGGGGCAACTAGAAATTACCCAAGAGAAAAATCAATGCTTGGCCATGAAGGTTGCTAAACTTCATGCCTAACTTGCAAATCAAACAATCCTCAGCCCAGCAATGACAAGAGACGAAGCTATCAAACAACTTCAGGAACAATTTCAAAAGGCTAAGGAGGAAGTAGTAATGGCCATCTTCAAACAATCCATAGCAAAAGCTGAAACACATTCAATTAAAAAGGACTTGAATAAGATGCGCCAAGAAAATGAGGCACTAACTACACAAAATCATCGCCTGCAAAATGTTGATGCTCAAAGAGATCAAACGAAAAAATTTATTCATCAACAATAGGAGCAGCTTGCTAGAGTCAACAATGAACTAAGAAAATTGGGTGTGGAGAACTAAAATCTATCAATGGAGGAGGTATGCACCTTACAAAAAAAGTTAACCATCAAAATCACCACCTGGAAGAACAAAGCTCTCAAGTCTGAGAGGGTGAAATATCACTAGAAGGACTAGGTTGGCTTGCAAAAGGAAATTAATGAAAAATAAATCTAGATGGCAAAGGCTAAAGTAAATGAAGCCCTCCAATAACTTCAGAAAGGAAGAGAAATATGGCAGCCCATCCTTGATGGGATTGATTCCTACAATAAAGTAAAGATCCACTTGAAGGATTTGCAAATCAAAAAAATGATAGAGTATATGGAGTTTGCCAATCTTCATTATGTAAACCTAGCAACGCTAATAGCCAAATGACCATGATCAAAATTGGAGAAGTAGGTGGCTAGCTTGTATTTTCTATATGAGGTCAAGTTCAAACACCACAAAGACACCAAGGAAAAGCTTGAGACTACTAACACTAAACTTGAAGTCCTCAAAGGAAAATTCATAGATCAATGATCCATCACCGAGGACCTAGCTAGATGAATGAATGACTACTAGGAGCTAAAGAACACAGTGTGAGCATTCAACATTGAACACAAACAGTTCTCTTCCTAGTTTGTCAACTTCAAGGAGTTGTTTCCAACAATCCTGTGTCCTTGGGATGTGTCCATTCCAACCCACATTGGGGAAGCTGTATGGACAGTGCATGATCCCAAGAGTAAGGAGGAGAAAATGAAAGCATTTTTGGATGCTTTCTGCCTCCCACCTGAAGCTGCAACAACAACAAGATAACCACAGCCTCAACCATCGCTAGTGTTTGAAGCCAGTGAAGGTCCTTCAAAGCCTTATGAACCACCATCACTTGGGACCATTTGATCTTCTCCAACAAGCTTCACATCATCAAGGAATGTGTTGTCCAAATTTTGAAGACTTGTATCATGGTGTTCATTTTTGTGTCTTGAACACCACCATTTTTATAATGTGTTGATCTGTAGAATCGGGCACTCGATTTTCTATCAAGTCAATCAAGTTTGTTTTGTTGAAAGAAAATTCAATCAATAATACCAAACCTTCCCAATTTTGTAAAAGAACTTGAGGATGAGTTTTCATTCAGTCATGGAGGTATGATGAGTTGTCATTAGTTGGCTATGTTGATGAGGCCTCATCAACACAACCAACCATGTCAACAAGGCCTCATCGACGAGGCCCCATCGACACATTTCAACTTGCATTGATGATGCCTCATCAATGCAATGTCTTTCTATTGCTTATAAATACGCACCTACCTCTCGCATTTATTGAAGTCTATATTTTAATTGTGGGAAAGCTCTTTCATTTTCTCCATTCGAAAGTTAGAATTTTTTCCTTGAGTACCCACAACAAGAGTCATTAAGTGTATGGATCTTTATTCAAGCATTGTTATACCTAAGCACAACAATGTGTGTAGTAATAAAGACAAGCTTTCTAATAAACCTTGCAGCACTTTGGATAAATAAGCTATTTTATTTATGCATTTAATTTTTTTAATTATTTATTAAATGATTTCAATTAGTTATCAAATAATTTCCAGTTATTATGTTAGTGAGACAATTAAGCAAGATAAATTGCACACATAAGTACAACCACTTTGCGCATAGCACGTATTCACTTGGTAATCCTAGCAGCGTTATCACTTGGCACGCCTAGTAGCATAGCGTTTGGTCATCCAGCAATGGATACATGGGTTCAGGATGCATACAGAAAGTGGGAACAAATACTTATGTTAGGATTAGTTAAAAAATTAGTTAATTAGCAATTTAGATTAATTAATTAAACTCATTTTTATCTACATTTCAAGCACCTATAATATAAAATACAAAATGATAAAAATCGAATGCCTCAATAACACTTAACCATACCAACATGCATCATAAGTGTAATTGGGAGGACAAAAATTGACCTTAAGGCTAGATTCACTTCCTAAAGGGCTACTACACTAGAAATGATAAAGTCTATGGAAATTAATCAAGTCACGCATGAACACTTCGTCATTCATATGGTTGGGCATAGGGGTACCTCGTTGCTCATCAACTTATTGGTGAAGAATGGGTGTTTTAAGGTTTCCAGCTCCATCTACAAAATGAACTTGTTTTTCATTTATAGGCGTCTTACCTTTATCTCTAGATTCATTGATTAATCTATGTATCACTTCTTTTTCTTCTTTAAATTATAATATTTCATACATGAATATGTTAGCCTTAGCCTTTTTTAAATCTTCTATTAGATAATAACTTTTCATTTTCACTCTTAGAGTCAAGTTGGTTTTGGTTGCATTTATAAAGATGTTCCAAGTTTTTTATGTTGTTGAAATGTATTATTGTGGTTTCGTCTACTAGGAGGAACGTATGTGTCTTCCTTTGGGTTACCAGATTTGTTCATGATGTTGCTTATCTTCATGAATCATGCATTTATAGGGGTAGGTTCATTAATTATAACTTGTTCAAAGGATGCTACTATTTCATTTTCAATTTTACTTGAGATTTCTAGAACCACTAGTTAGGCTTTTTCCTCTTTTTTTTTTTTTGTATTGTAATTCTTGTGTCATATTCTTGTATAAGGCTTGCAATTGAGGATGAGACTTTTTAGAATATTGTCTGGTGTTATGTAAGCTACAATATTCGCTATGAGCTACTTCTTCTAGATTTTTGTTTACCTCATTATGTTGATTTCCTATTTTAACATTGTTGCCTTTTAGTTCAATTACTTCATTAGAAATCTTTTGTATGGTGCTCAAGACTTGGTTCATTGGAGATTGATTCTCATCTTTAGGTAAGTTGAAGATTTGCGTTCTTTCAAGGATAGGGATAAAAGGTATGAATGAACGGTTGAAAATAGATTGAATTAAGACATTCGATTGATCATCATTTAAGGCAAGGTTTTGAGGAAATAAAGAAGAGGAAGCATTTAACCATTGAATATTTGGTAGAGAGTTGAGAATTGGAGGATTGGCTTGAAAAGGATTTAATACTATTGAGGTTTGGGAACCTAGGTCAAGGGCTCCAAATTAGGATTGTAAACTTTCATTGAGTGATTTGTTCAAGTGTAACTATTTTGGACATAGTTCCTTGAAGATCGATGATATTACAATTAGATTTGATTACGTAAGTGAAGAAAGGATTAATGGTCAAGAGGAAAAAGTTTAAGATTCCTTCTAATTATGGACGTATCTCGCTAGGAACATACAATAATTTTTGGAATAACCTTAAATTGTAATTTCCAATTGTTTACTAGCATTCAAAGGCTAGTAAAGTTACTAAAATCTCTAACAACACTAGTAAACTTGTCATAATAAGAGAGGAAATGGGATTTAAAGTCATTCTATGTTGATATTAATGAATTAGAAAGGGTTATAAATCATTGAGTTCCTATGCCTTGAAAGCTAGTGACAAAAGACCTACATGCCACATCATGTTAAATTATGTTATGACTACTTAGTAACATCTCAAAATTTTGAAGATGTTGATGAGGATCATTGAAAGAAGGATCCAAAGAAAGAGAAGTATATTGAAGAAGTTTTGGAATTGGATTGAAGTTTTGAAAGTTGAAAGGATTATTGACCAAAGGTTGGGTAGCAAGGTTTGCCATTTTTGAAGAATGTGATAACTTGGATCTAGGTATTATAGGAATATGACTTGAAAAATGATTAGCTAGGGAGTTTTGTTTTGTTTTTTTTCCTAGTTTGAGACTTAAGAGTTTCACTAGGTCCACCATAAACTAAGTTAACAATAAAGGAGATTTAAAAAAAAATTTAATCAATGCAAGGAAGAAAGAAAAGAAAAGGGAATTGAAACTAAAGACAACATAACATATGAATAAAAGTTGTTTAAGGGAGACCATGATCATGCCCTCCTTCTAGTGCCTAATCAATAAATTTCATTTGCAAGAATTAATTATGGATTAAAGGTAATCTACAAAAGCTCTATTAGCCTCTATCATTTTATGAATCTCTTTCTTTTTGCATATGGTTTTTCCTTTTGGTTTTCAGTGAGACTTATCTAATTCTTGCAACTTTTCTCATCATGAAGGAAATTTACTTAATGCTTATCATTTTCTACTTAAGAAAAATGATTTTGAAGAAAAGAAAAAAATGTGCTAAAGTTAAAGATAGAAAAAAAAATAATATGAAGTTGAAGATATGAAAAATCAAGTTAATGTCAATGATAACAATGATTAAATGGTAACAAAGAATCTAGAGAAGATAGAAGCTTCTATGTATATTTTTACTGGTACTCGATAAAGTATTAAGAATCCTGAACAAATAACTCATAAGGAAAACTTTTTCTTATCTCACAAGAATACTATTAACTCAAAGATTAAAGCTAGTATTGATAAGAAAGTTATAGTTGATGGTGAAGATTCTTGGTATAACAAGAAATGAGGTGAAGATCTTCTACAA
The DNA here is from genome assembly GCA_015680685.1 of Gnetum montanum. Lineage (NCBI taxonomy): Eukaryota > Viridiplantae > Streptophyta > Gnetopsida > Gnetales > Gnetaceae > Gnetum > Gnetum montanum. Next base: position 433,330 of record MNCI01011880.1, on the reverse strand, counting down.
GATGTACTACCATTTTCTTACTATGATAAAAATATTAGTATTAAGCCATATCTCTCTATGTCAAATCCTTTTGGTATTGAAAAGTGATGCAAATGTTGTTAGGACAAGGACCTTCCTCCCTACCAACAATTAATTTTTACACCTATTTCTTTTAATTATTAATTGTAAGATTGTTCACGTGAATAGATAGTCCTAAAATTAGAAAGTTTATTATTTTCATACTTTTTTTATTTTTTCTACTCAATGTTAAGCATGTGATATACTCTAAATTCTCTTTGCTCACTATTAATATTTTTAATTCCCTGCAACCCTTGGTTGTTATGACTACCTTGTTGACTTCCTTTGTTGGTAGTGGTGATGATGATTAGAAAAAAATGAGATGTTGTATTAGGGAGGAGGGTGTTGGAACCTAAAATAAGTGAAACATAGGTACACCCCAAGATTTATAAAATTTTATAACTCAATGCTACCTAGTAGGATTGAAACTGTTAGGAGGCCAAGATCCGTACCACTAGGCTAACACCATTGTTAAAATGTGGTGTTGTATGATACTTGTACTTAATATTATTTTAATATTTTGGACTATAGTGTTATGTGATATGTGTAGTTGATATTATTTTGGTTTTTTTAATATTTTGAAGTAATTTGGTACTTTTCATTATTTTATTATGTTTACTTTAATTATACAAGGTTTTACTTTATTATTAAACTTACATACACAAAGCATATGAGCGTTTGTATTTAGGCATCTTTAACTAGTAGATTGATAACAATAGGGCACTATGTGACATATAGCATAGTTAGCATGATTTATCATTATGTTGGAAATTTTTGTTATTATTAGATGGCTACAAAAATGATTGTGTTATGAGTTAGCATAGGATGAGATTAGGTGGGGACTACCACTTGGAATGATGGTAAAGTGTTTATTTCTTAAGTCATAATACCTAGGTTCAAGCTTGGGTGGAGCAAGTCAACAAAGATTAGACTTTCACTCATCCACCACCCTCTGAAGATCCTACCTTGGCACGATGAACATTGAACCTCTAGGTGATGATCCTTATTAGATGAGATTAGCAAATTATCAAGCCAATTTATAATTAAGTCTTACACTTGTAATAAGAAATCTTAAGTTAGTTATAGAAGTTTCTTACTAGCAAAGAAGGAAGACTTGGTGTTTTTATAAGTAGAACATAAGAGCCCTTAAAAGCATTTTATGTCTCATATAAATCAAATGCGTAGATGTTAATGGAGAGCTAGGAGACTTTTGGATGTTGCAAAAAGTGTGAAGCATCAAATAGTTCATATTGCAACAATAGTTGGGAGCACGTGTTAGTAGGATTCATGTTGCTATAACAACTAGGAGCAATAGCAATAGCACCGATTTTGCAAAAAGGTAAGCAATTTTGAGAAAATAGTGAAATATGAAGGTAAGGTTATAATACTTGACATTCCTATAGATTATACCATATTAAATAATATCATATGATTTTTATGGTTTTCTAATACAGTAATGGTAACTTTTTATTGGTTTTAATTTGTCTTTAGTTATTTAGGATATTGTCATTTTCACAGATTTAGAGTAGTTAATGGTTCATTGTGAGGAGTCATACATATTTATAATTTTTCTTCATTTATTAAATTTATTTCCAAATTTATTTAAGCTTTGGTGTTATTTCAAATTTCCATGGTTAAGCTTATAATGTGTTTATTTGTTAGTTTATGGCAAAAAAGTGACTATTTTATGAAATTGAAACAATCTTATAGTTCATTTTGGTGAGATTTATATTTTTGTAATTTTTGTTTATTTATTAAATTTATTTGAGATTTTTCTTAGGTCTCTGTCCATGATCTAAACTACAAGTTTTGATGTATTAGTGAGGGTTCATCATGAAGTTAGTTGCTATCTAAAAAATCTCATCCTATTTGATGTCTTTGCCAAGTCCCATGATCACCCACCATCTAATCATTTGGTTAATATCTAGAATTATTAACGTAGTATATCTAAGTTTTTGGAAGGAAATGATAAGAAATTTCATGTTTTACTAATTAATGTAATATTTCTTTTTGTATTTTAATTAAAAATTATGATGATGTATTATGGATTTGAATATTAATTTTCTTAGATTTTAATATACTAATAGTCATCTTGTTGTTCTTGAGTCATAATTATGTATGTATCATGGTGCAAATAATACCATCTAGCCTACATTTAGTCAAATATTGGAAATTAATGAGCCTTTAAAACTCTAGGAGAAAAGAATTCAAGCTATTCAGAAATAGTCTATGCTTTTAAAAATTAAGCATTTTATTTAGTACTAAATTCACCTAAGATTTATGAATTAGATTTTGAAACACCCCAAAATTCGAAGGTATGCTTGCTTCACCAGGTCTTTGCAATTCGTGCAATGCTATGGAAGTTCTTCAGGAGAAGAACGCTCTGAATCCAGGTTGGCCAGTTCAGCAAATTTTCTACTTTAGGTGTAAACAGGGTCTACGGATCATCCTGTCTGCCCACCTCATTAGTTTACCCAGCCAACAGCTTGCTCAAAAGTACTGCATGTAGTTGTCAGCAATGCTTAGGATGCGTGAAATAGTTTGGCAAGTTTTCTAAGTCACGAAGTTTGCTATGCTATGCTACGCCTCGCTATGTAGCGTAGCAAGCTTTAGAATATGATTGCAAAATGAAGTGCTATGCTATGCTATGCTACGCAGTGTAGCACAGCATAGCAAAAGCTAGATAATCAATCCCCCTTGCCTGACTTCAAGTCCTTTAGCAATGTCTCCTTCCATCAGAAGGTGGCAAACTTTGGCAAAAATCAGGCCATGTTTGCTACTATGCTATGCTAAGCTACATGGTGCAGCAAGGTGTAGCAATTCTGCGAAAGTGACAGAAGCTAACTCAAAGGGCGGGATCAGCTAGCTCGCAAGTTTCATGGTGCGAGAGGCAAAGTTTGCATATTGACAACATTTTTTTTGCAACTAAGACCAGTCGCTACGCTATGCTATGCTACATAGCGTAGCATAGCATAGCAAATATGCAATAAACAGTCAGCGTGCTTCAAAGGTTTCCAATGCATGCAATAGGACATGACGCAAATTTTTTGCTTCGAACCGGGGGCTACGCTACGCTACGCTGCGTAACGTAGCACAGTGTAACAAGATGCTACGCTACGCCAAACATGCTACGCTACAAAGCATAGCAAAGCATGGCATACAGTTGCACTAAATCAATGCACTTCACCTAATTGCACCATTACTCTGACAACGTAATTACAATGTTGCAGACTTGTAATTACGGCATGGTAGCCCACCCAACGATCATGCAAGCATGTGCAGCACAGACAGGTCAACATAATCCCGAGGCACGTGGCATCCAAACTACATCTTTCATGCATATTGGTCCTATAAATTCACCAATGAGCAATGCTCAAAGTCTCTCTAGTCCCCAGGTCTGATCTTTTGGCATTTTTAGTCAGCTAACAATTTTGTTGGCGGACAAGCAAAAATTAGCACTGTAACCTCGAGCATTGTAAGCTTTCTCTTTGACACTGTAAACAGTTAGCACTCTCTGTTGGCATTTTACTCTGCCCTTTTCTACGACCTTGGTAGCACTTTGCATTGTTAACACCTGAGCCCACGTTCAAGCACACAGTCGTCTTGCTCTACACGTCTTGGTTACTCCAGGATCTCTGCATTTCTCAGCATTGTGCAACCGACTATATCCATTTTGACAGAGTGAAGTTGTAGCTTCGAAGCGGTGCATTTTTCTAACTACATTTCACTTTGTCTCCTATTTACTATTACATTTTACACTATTTTCTGTCTCTTTTACATGTAAGCATTACGCCATGTTATCAGTCTCATTTTCAAATCACACATTGCAAAAGGTTATATTAACACCGACTAAGTTCCTATCTGATCGACCAGACCGTTCAGGGCATCCCATTTCCATTTTATCCAGCATGGCCCTCCCGCAGATTTGGGGTTGAGACTGTTAATGATCGATGACCTCTCAGTGTTTTTCTAGCCACTGACATTTTCGGTTGCTATAGTTTTCTGGCACTAGAAGGAGGGCCTTTTCGTGCCCTTTCCGCGTGTAATGATAGTCCTGTAAGCCTTCTGCATCCTGATACGCATTAGCGTAAACTTGACACCCGTCTATGATTTTTTACGCATTGTGCGGTGCAGATCGGTCACCTCGACGATTCCTTGGGAACCCTACAGAACATAAAGCCTCTGATCACCAGTTGACTTGCCTATCTTACGGTAGTCTCGCACACATTCTATACCCTATCGTGCACTAGCGTAAACATGACACCCTTTTGTGGTTGTTTACACATCGTGTGGTATAGATCGGTCATAACGACGGTTCCTCAAGAGCCCTGCGAGACATAAAGCCTTTTTGCTTGCTTTCCAATTCCTTCATTTTTTGCGTTTGCAAAACTATTTAGCTTTCCAATTTCTTTCCTTTTACTTCTTTGTAAAATTGTTTAGCTTAACAATGGCTTCCCCGAGCACCGTTGCTAACACCTTTAATGTTAAGGTTCCTACCATGGTTCAAGGCATCACAGGTGCCAAACAACCACTGAACCCGATGCTAGAAACACGTCGATCCCTCAGGATCCAAAATCAAGGACCTGAGAGCTTGACCCAGCAACATGAGTGCTATAACTTCCTCTGTGTAAAGGTTCAGGCAAACCTTCCTTTGGATGTACACGAGTTCGAAGGAAAACTTAGCTTTGAGTTCACTTACTGTGATGGGAAGGAGTTTGTTCCCACTCCCATCACTTCCATACCTTTGACACAGATAAATCAAAGGCTTCTAGACCAGCTAATCTAGTTGGCTAGCCTTAGGGAGCAATAGGACACAGCGTCTAACCAGGATGATGCCTTCCAAGATGGATAGGAGGAACTCGATTCCCAATCTGACGAGGGAGGTCAAAGCAACCCCTTTCCTATCCCTCCTACCCAATCATTTTGGGCCAATCCATTATCTGTTACCGCTCCCTTTGTGATCACGCCTACACTCCTGTAGCCTACAACTACAATTGCAATGGGTATCCATGTCGCTTTCCCAACATGTCAACGTCCTTATTCCCCTGTTTCATTTGCAACAACTATGCCTCCACAAACTATTCATCAACCCATTCTTGTAGCACATCACACACCAATCACAGCTACCCTACCGCATGTTCATACTGTACCTACTTCATAGTCATACACAACTTCCATTTCCATTTCTACGTTCACGTCTGTTCCACCCCCCGCGGTGGGCCAGGGCCCATCCACATGGTGGACCCCATTCACTTCTTCGCCTATTCCACAACCATCACAGATGTCTCATTATGTTCACCCTCAAACCTACCAAACCCCACAAATGGTACAACCCAATACGGGGCTATGGTCTATTTCGCCGATGACACAAGCGGTCTATCTGGTGGCCCAACTCGTGGCTACTGCTCCAATAGCTGCACCACCTACCAGGTGGTGGACAACGCAAGCAACACTATTCGCGGGGACTATCCCAATAGTACCACCAATTGGTCATACCCCGACCCTCGCCATTCCACAAATAGAAGCTACCTCAGTAGTTCCCCAACCATCCATAACGTCACAAGGTCTGGACCAAGCATTCCAGCTTATCCAAACCCTCACCAAGGAAATAAAACGTCTCAAAGCTGCTAGGTCTGACATACTGCAAGTCATGGACTTTTACCAAGACGACCCTATCAACCTTGCAATCCCTACTCTAACGTTACCTCCAAGGATGTCCCTCCCCCACTTCATGAATTATGATGAGGAGGGAGATCCCAATGCATATTTTGTTACCTTTAGGTCTAAATGCCTTCTGTTGCAACAATGGCCGCACACGATTATTCGTGTCTTTGCTATGTCTCTAACCGAAAAAGCTTTAGATTGGTACCGTGCACTACCACGCTCATCTATTTCAACTTTGGAAGAGCTTATGACCCAGTTCATGATGTGCTTCAAATACAACTTGAAGTCAGAAACCACACTGGATCAGTTGATGAGAGTGAACCAACACCCTTTACAGCCAGTCCAAAAGTTCATTCAGCGTTAGAGCACAACCCTTAATGAAATTTGTGAGCCCATCGCGAAGGCCCACTTGCTGGTCTTCTTTAAGGATGTAGTGAATGACTTTATCAAGTCTAAACTGTACTACCTCGTACCTCGCACTCTTAGTCAAGCCTTCGCTCAGACCAAGAGTATACAGGATGCAGCCGAGGCAAGCAAGGACCCAGCCTACATTGCCTACAAAAACACCTTCACAAAGAAGGACAAGGGTAAGGCCCCAACAACCACAGTGGCCGCTGTGGTGATCAAGGTCAACCCCAAACCTAGTAACAATGGTAACAAGAATAACAAGAAACCGACCGTACCCACAGCTAACCCCGTGCCCAAACAGGGCCACACACCGCAACCTGCTGTACCTGCACCTAAGACATCTACAAAACTCAAATCAAACTTTGAGCATAAAGATCGCTTAAAGTACAACCCACTGCCTCTCAAGCCTTCAAAACTTTTGAAGTAGCTATTAGCAGCAGGGCACATCCAACACAAGCAGATGTCAGAAGAAGGAATCAGGAGACATCAACGCTACTACGAGCTCCTTAGGAACCCTTCTTTGGCCCTGCCCAATGAGCCCCCAGTTCCTAAGGGTTTCAGGCTAGACAGGTTTTGTGACTATCACCAACAGTGTGGTCACAACACAGATTTCTGTCTAGCGTTATAAGATGACATCCAAAGGTTGATCGATCAGGGAAAACTGGTACTGGACGAAAGCAACCCAGTATGCCCTAAGAACCAATCTATGCATGTCTACACAGACCCACTCAATGCCAACAATGCCAGTTACATCATCAACACCATCGATATTGATAGTGATCCTAGGCCACCCCAATAGCCATTCATGGTCCAAGTGCCTCAACGTAGTGCACCAGCACCACCAGCGGCTGGCCGAAGCTCGCAACAGTCATTTGTTCTTAGAGTCTCTCCATGGGCATTAATCTCCATGCCACTTGTTAGCAAAACTGTGCTACCCTACCTGCTAACACCATTAGCTCCTTTCATCATCAGGGGGCCAACTCCTTCGATAGCTCCCGCCACCCATAAGATAGCCGAACAACCTTCTCATCCTAAAAAATGGGAAATGCATTTCACAAGTGAGACATTGAGAGGAAGTACCATTCCTGTTATTTCCAAGCCTACGTCTTCACCCGCTGCGCCTACGCCCTCGTCACCAAAGATGAACATTTCCATAACCGCATAGTCCACGTTGCTTTGCCAAAAGGGGTCTGAACTCAAACCCGAAGTTGCCCCTCCTTGGGAAATTCATCTTCTAGGACAAATCGAAGAAGAGGAAAGCATTAAACATGGGGTGGCCAAGACCTTTTGGATGCCCTCACTCAGGTCAAGCAAGCTCTAAAATAGAAAAACACTACATTAAGCTTGTACGACCTAATCATGATGTCCATCTCAAACCACGAGGCTTTGATCTGCATGTTGACAGCGATTCCAGTCAACGAAGATATGCCGGTGGAAGAGGAAGCGATCCACTTGGTCATACTTCCCCTTGCCCCTACAGAACCAGAATCGTCTCAATTGACTTTCAGCAATGACTCCATTAGGAAGGATCCCGAGAGGGGTCAGGTGACTACAGCATCCCTTTTCATCATAATTCGAATCGGCCAACACTAGATCTGAAGGGTACACGTTGATGATGGGGATGCCATGAACGTCATCCCCTTTCCCGTTGTGGACAAGTTAGGCTTGGTTGACCATATCAAGCCCACGACGACATCATGCCTAAGGTCATTCAATGAGGCACCTATAGTAGTGAAGGGCATAGTTCACATAGACTTTGTGGCAAGGGACCAGTTCCCCACAAACGCAACTTTCATCGTGGTTGAGGAAATGCCCGGGGTTAACCTGATCTTGGGGAGGTCATGGTTAGCACAGCTTAGGGCTGTCTCTTCACCCATTCACCAAGAAATCCACCTACCATACGCAGGCAGGGAGGTGGTGATCCATGGTGATGAGGTAGCAGCACAAGCAATCAACAACATAGACATGGAGCAGGGCTCAGAGGTCATAACCTCTGAGAATGAAGCACCTGCCTCTGCACACACTAACCATCTAGTGGTGGAACTGACTCCGCAGGCTAGTTCCCAAAATGAAGGCATGTGGGCTGAGTTACCCTTCCAGACAGGAGGTAATGATGTAGAAGAAGGCCCTGGCAGAGCACCTCGGCCTTATGTTTAGCACAACACATGATGGGTTAAGAAGTAGTTACGCATAATGTAGCAACCCTAATGCTTCCTACCTAATTGCCACCCCCTATGCATTTGTCGCTTTCCTTGTTTTGCACGCATACATCTACACTAGGCTTCGCCTTTTCTTTTGTTACCACATTTTCCTTTTGATGCCAATGGCCCAAAATGGCCTAAAACTATGCCAACTAATGGCCCGAGATGGCCTAAAACTAGCGATGGCCCGAAATGGCCTAAAACTAGCAATGGCCCGAAATGGCCTAAAACTAGCAATGGCCCGAAATGGCCTAAAACTAGCACATAAGAGCATAAAATTTACATAATGCTTAACATGCAAACAATGCATAAGCTAGCGTAAAATCAATTCTCATTTTTATTCAAATTTTCTACCTTTTAAGCAAGGTTTGCAAAGTTCTACAAAATTTCCAAGAAAAAAACCCCATGTCATCATGGGTGATCCCTATTCACATTATCTTCACCATTTGTTGCTGCATCATTTCCTTTTGCATCACCTGCCCCTACGTTGTCCTCTGCCGATTCTTCATTCCTTCCTTCTACGAGTCCTGCACCCTCATCTGGAGCCTACATCGTAGACATGAAGTAGTTAGCTAAAGCAATGCACACAAGATACAACAAAGTGGGAGCATTAATACAGTAGAAAGTGACTGACCTAAGAAGGACCTATGTCCATCTCGAAGGGTATCCAATCTAAGCCAAGCATGAGGCAACACCCGACCTCCTATGTAGTAATGTCCACCCAACGCCTGTTGCTTGGTTCAACGTCTGTAGCAGCTCTTTCCCTTTCAACTGTTATCCACCTTGGTGGTCCTAGAGAAAAGGAGATGGTTGCAGTCTCTCCTGTGGGAAGGTCCACTTTTCAATCAGGAGATTCCGTAACCTTTGCCTACTCTTTGAACTTCACATAGGTCTCAAAAGTGTCGATGGCATTTACAAATGCTTTATACGTAAACGCCTCCACTACAGCGTCCCTGTACAGTTTATGATGGGTGGCATTTTCCAATTTATACATGTGTTTGTGATTTTTCTGAGACTGCCCCCATTCGTAAACCTTGGCGCTAAAATATTTTAAATCCTGACACTTCTGGGCCATCAAGTCCATTTGCATCCTCTATTCTATTATTTCACAGGTGGCTTTGACATTCTAACACGCAACGATCCAAAACCTGGCATAATCTATCACAGCCGTGTGCCAGTCCTCATTATTTGTGTCATGGACTATGAGGAATTCGTTCCTTGACTTGAGATCCTCCACCTCGGCACTCAGGTCGACCTTCTCTTGCTCGAAGTTTTGGACCAACTTCCATAGATCCTCGTTGACGCACTTATACTCCCACAAGGATCGTGCCAAGTGTAAAGCGCATTTTCAAGCCTCATCATATGCACGACGAGACACCTCAGTCATTTTAGGTGGGAATGTAGGCACGGTACCGACTTTCAAAGGTCGTGCCGGGTCCCATTTGAGCCGAGAGGCTACCATGACACAAAGGGCATAGCAATCACGTTAGCATAGCAAGATTAGCAAGCTCAAGAAATTCTAGCGTAGCAACATGAGAGCACCTAACACTCCTACTTACCCATGTCAGGGTCTGCCTGCTAAAGGCAGCTAATCATGTCATCGATAATTCCCTGCATGAACATAAACTTATCAGGGATCTCAGCCCATGATTCCACATGAGTCAAAGGGGGTCCCGCAACATCAATAGTGGCACCTATTACATAACTAAACATATTAGCAATGGATAAAATGGGCTTTGACAAGCTAGATACATTGCTGAACTCACCGACGTCCGATTGCGGTCTCCCTTCTTACTAATGCAAGACGATGGCGACAGCCTTGGCAGAAGTCTCTGCCAAGCCTATACAAGCCTCTTCTTCATGAACTAGTTCCTTTCCTTTTGAGAGATCAACATCTTTTTTATATAAAGGAGACTCTTCTTCATCTCCAAAAATACCCTCCTCGTTAGTAGGCAGACTCTGCCTGATAATGAGAGCCCATGCCTTAGCGACAGGAGTTCTTTCCTTCAAGACCGGAACCCTTCTCTCCGAGATTGGGGCCTCTGTGTCTTTATTCTTTGCCCCCGTCTTAGGGACCAACACCTCTTCATCGCCTTCCTCTTCTTCTTCTTCTTCCTCTACAAGTCAAGAAACATGTTTGCATTACTCCAAAACAAATTACCTTAAAGCAAGTGCTACGCTACGTTACGTCGCCCAGCGCAGCATAGCGTAGCAAACATCAACAAGGTAGGCATCAAACAAAAGCATTTACCATTGGGGGGTTGCGTCCTCTGCAGTTTAAGCTGCAACCACTGCCCCTCCTCTTCCTCCATGTGAAGCGTTTCCTTAGCTGGAGGAGGCCTCTTCTGCTAAAATTTTTTGACCACAATCTCGGCTATGAGATGCTCCCCTTGCGACACGCTACCGACTACAGTGAAAGACGCCTCTCCTATGCTATCTTGGCCACGAAAGTTGCAGGCCTCTCAATCCTTAGTCGTCACAGAGAATGACTTCCCAATTATTTATGGGAGATCTTGGGCTCAGGTGATTTGGAGGATCTGGCAAATCCACAGTCTAAAAATCTGGTTGTGATTCCTCATGACCCAAGCTCCATTCTCGTGAACCACCAAAAACTCCACAAAACGCTTCAAACAGGCTATGTAAAAGGCATAATGTATATTGGAACATGACTCCAATTTCTTATGGAGCCCCAAGATTTTGGTCTGCAAGCCTTTACATAGAAACCTAGCCCAGTTGTAACAGGCCCCCTCTTCCATGACCTTACGCATTATCCAGGCCTGCTCAATCCCCAAGACTTTTCCTTGGGAAAGTAGCTGGGGGAATGTGCGAGCACGGAAGATAGGGTAAATCTTCCTGGTGGCTCCGTCTTTAAGCTTCTCCATGGGGAGCCCCTTTCGCTCCTTAGAAATCCCTAATCACTCCTGAATGTCCTTCTTCTCTCTTTCTTGCCCTTTGACCCTATGAGAACACCATCGGTAGGGACACCGAAGAGGTCCACGAACAGCTGGTCATTGATTTCAATGACCACCTGTATGCCCTGTATTCATGTGCGAAAGCGGCTCGCTTTGTTGCAAAAGGAGTCGACCAAGGAGAGCATCTTAGCGGTAGGAACGCTCAAATTCGGGGCCAGGAATAAATCCATAAGCCCAGCCTTTTGGATATTCTGGACCAAGTCCGAAGCCGCACCATTTATCCAACGTTGGCTTGTATCTACTTCTCCATACTTGAAGTAGATGTTTTCCTCTTGTGTCTCAGTGGTTACCACTGTCACCTCCCGAGGCTTCTTCACCCCTATAATAGCTTTTACAAAAAATGTTTCGCATAAAAATGTAGAAATTCCAAAGATTACAAAGACACTTGAGCATGCAACACCTACTATTCAGCCTACCAGGTTGGTACGGTGATGGGAACGATGAAAGACTAACTAGCACTTATTCAACGGTGATCGGTTTGAACGGTTCTACCCACCCCTCATCCAACCAACCAGACCCCTTGCATTGATCATAGGGAATGGGTAATAGGTATGCATAGGTGTGGTATTCACCCTTGCATTGACCAATCGCACCTACCTGCAGGTTCTCAGCAGAAGAGAACTCCTACAGAGCTATACGTGTTGTAGTTAGCAAACCCGGTCAGTCATGAACCCCTTCTTTGTTGATGTAGAACCTGGTAACAAAAACATACTGTTAGCATTTGGCCAATATGGCAAGCGTCGTACAACACAGTGGAACAAGGTTGCAAAACTCACCCGCCAACACAGTAAATAGTTTCTAGTGGGTTTTTGAAGCATGTTGCCATATAAAGTGCAACAAACAATGTGCTGTAAGAATGGTAGCAGTTATATTCAGGCATATCCCAGATCCAGGCCAAATTCCTTAACCTTGTTGGACATTGACTGGATCTTTCTCTCTACCTGCTCATGATTGCCACATCTATCAGAAACCTCAGGATGCCCCGACTTACCCCAGGCAATATGGCTTCAGTTACAACGGCCACCTCTTCCTCCTCTAGGTATGACCAAATGATCACATTGAAGTGTTGGAGGAGGTATTGTAGAAACTCCTATGCTCTTTTTATAAACCAAACCCCTCACTCTCCCATGTGTATTTGGGGAGGAGGGGCATTGGCCACAAGTTTTCTTATGTGACATAGGACCCCTACAATTTCTAAGACAATCAGAATTGGTCTTAACCCCATTCTGCACAACACAACCAGCAAGCGTTAACATCATATCTAAGTGCAATACGCACGCAACATAGCAATACCTAGTAGTTCATGCATATAGCGTAGCTTAACCCTCTTCCCGCACATAGCGTAGTAAGAACATAAAAGCACTAGCGTAGCAAAAATGGTCTAACATAGCAACAGAGCAATTAGTCCTAACATTGCAATTAACAATATGCCTTGACAAAACACATGTCGCACTATCACATCACGCATGGCCAAACCCTCCTGAAGGTCCTACACTATGCCATTCAAAAGCCAAGTAGCTTAAACTATCCAAACCCATGCGATTATGACAACCACGACGGTGGCGGTTTAAGCAACCTTGCATGCAACGATGGCGTAGCATTTTTACACCTACCACGGCTGAAACGGCAACAGCGACGATGCAAAGGCCAAAACAACGCGATGACAAAGAACACAAATGACTAATACTAAGATACAAAATGAAAGTAGAGGACAATAGAAAGCAAAAATGATAACAGAATCACGAAAAAATAGAGGAAGCATAGTAGCCTACCGAGTCAACGGCATGTCCTCCTGTGCCGCGACGCATGCTTGTGTCACACGCCCTACGATTTTCTTCACCTCCTCAACCTTTATGAGTGCCATGTGAGTACGTTCCTTCTTTGGATCCATCATCCTACTTGTAGACTTTCCCTTGTCGCTATGCAAAAAATCACCTTGCTCGCTATTAGCACAATCACTCTACGCTCCAAAATTGCTTTTTGCTCTGAATATGGGCTCTACGCTCTTACAGTGAGAATGACAAGCTTACCAAGGTTTAATCCCTACTTGTGGCCGTAATGGTGAAAAGGGGGAACTTGCCACTCTCTCTTTCTGTTTAATGCAGAGTGCGTAGCATGCTCGCCACAACATCATAGCACTGTCAACATTAAAAATTTGACACGCTCCAAGTTAACTGACTTGCTTTTCCAAAAAATGAAAAAAATATATACATCTCTCGCTACCAGTTCGAAAAGACCTTAAACTAGCAACCCCAACGCAATTGCAACTTTCGTGGTCCGAAAAGACCTTAAACTAGCATTTTTAGCATAGTGTTCCACTCTCGTTACCAATCCAAAAAGACCTTAAACTAGCAATTCTAGCATAGCAACAACCTTAACGGTCCAAAAAAACCTTAAACTAGCAATTTCGATCTATCATACGCTAAACTAGCAGTTTCACATTTTCGCATCGGCAGTTTTGCATTTCTGGGCAATTCCACATTCTTGCATCGACAGTTTCACATTTCCTATTTTAGCATCTCTACATCTTCATGCCATAGCGGTCTTCCATGACTTTAAAATGGAAAAATTTTAATCTTTACCTCATACTTCACTAGTTACATCTCGTCATTACTTTGCAAGTTTACGCACGATTACTACCAACAAGTGCCTCTTAACCAAGCTTTCATCTCATCTTCATAGGTTAAGCAAAAATGGAAATGCATCATGATCTCTCCACACCCTTAGCTTTAGCAGGTCCACATGGCAAGCTCGCAAGACAATTGAACCCCAACCTGATTAACTAGGGGTCGACCACAGCTAGCACTATAGCATCCTTAGGGACATCCCCAAACTTGCCTAAGCATCTGGTCTGAACTCTAACTTTGAAGGTTGGGGATGTAACTGAGGACCCTCTCGTCGAGATGCCTATGATCACGTCCAAGCAGGAAGTAGAAACGTTAAAACTTAGCTCCCTCCTAGACACACAAATGCACGAAAACATAGCCAAGATTCTGCAAGACAACATCAAAGTCTTCGCATGGTCATACAGTGACATGTCGAGTTTAGATCCAAGGCTAATACAGAACAACATCGTCCTAGACCTATGCATGAAGGTAGTCAAGCAGAAGGCCCGCAAGGTTAAACCAGAAATTGCATTAGCTATAAGGGACGAAATCACAAAGCTATACCAAGCTGGTTTCATCCGCATGGTTGATTATTTGGAATGGATGTCCAACATCGTTGTGGTTTCTAAGAAAATGGGAGGAATATGGATCTGTATAGACTTCCGAGATCTGAACAAAGTAACGATCAAGGACGATTTCCCACTTCTGAGCATCGATCAACTCATCGACACTATGGCTGGTCATGCTTTGTTATCCTTCATGGATGGTTTCTCCAGCTACAACCAAGTTCGCATCAACCCAAAGCACCAGCTAACAACTACCTTCATGATCCCATGGGGGACCTTTTGTTACACCATGATGCCTTTTGGACTCAAGAATGCTGAGGCAACCTACCAATGAGCCATGACTTACATCTTCAGCGATTACATCCTAGAAATGTTAAACAACTACATGGATGATATAGCAGTCAAGTCCAAGGAGGCAGCTGATCACACGCATGATCTAGGGGTAGTTCTTAAGTGTTGTTAAATGCACAATCTATGTCTTAATCCTAAGAAGTGTTTCTTCAGGGTAAAAACCAAACGCATGTTAGGATTCATGGTATCGAAGGCCGAAATATGGGTGGACCTTGACAAAGTCAAAGCCATCGTCAACCTGGCACCTCCTACAAACCTTAAGGAGTTGTGCAATTTGCAAGGTAGGGTACAGTTCATCTGAAGGTTTATAGCAAAGTTGACTAACAAGTTACACCCCATGCAACATATGCTAAAGAAAGGGATTAACTTCGAGTGGACAACCCAGTGTCAACAAGCCTTCGATGACTTGAAGGAAGAGCTTTTGCATCTTCCAACTGTGCATCCGTCACAAAGGGGTAAGCCTTTCTTCATCTACCTTGCCACCTCCGACACGTTGATCGTAGCACTACTATGTCATAAATGAGAGGATGGATCTGAGATACCAGTGTATTATCTGAGTCATGCATTAATAGCGCACAAGTCAAAATACAACAAAGTGGAGAGAAATTTCCTTGCCTTAGTGTTTATGTTAAAAAAGTGAAGGCACTACCTATTTCGTAGTACAATTAACATCATTTGCAAAAGCAACGTACTCCGGGCTATCACTAACAATCTATGTGAAAGAAGCCGAATAGCCCAATGGAAGGCAATAACCGTGGAGTTCGACCTACACTATGTAAGCCAGTCGTCGACTAAGGATCAAGCCATAGCAACACAGCTTACATCCTCACCTATCGACGACCGTGCAACCATAGATCTTGTATTCCCAGATGAGCATGTTGGCACTATTAACATCATCCCATAGCATCTGGAAGCCACTTTACACTTCAATGGTGCTTCAACCGCGCGAGGAGGTAGTGCAGCTACTGTCATTACATTCTCCTCTTGGGAAATGCACCTGTTTGCTTTTCGTTTTGCATCCCCTTGCACCAACAATGTGGAAGAGTACGAGGGACTACTCAGAGGCCTCTTAGCTACCCAAACATTACGCATACAACACCTGGCAATTCGCAGTGATTCACAACTAGTTGTGAATCAAATCACCGAGGTCTATGCCTGTAAAGCTATGCACCTGCAACCCTACTGCGACCTAGCAAAAAGCCTGCTTAAGCAATTCACAACCACATATGTGAAACACGTGCCACGCAATGAAAATACTATGGCAAATGCCTTAGCCACCCTCGCATTAAATATTCCACCACACTCATTTGCAAATCTGCCAACTTCGATTATTGAATGTACTAAACCTATTACTCAGGTGGGACACGTGGCCTCCATTAGTGCTGCGGATACCTAGGAGTGGTACGCTAACATTAAGGCCTACCTGCAATACGGAAAACCCCCAAGTGGATTAACATCTGCCCAGAGAGATGCAATCTGCAAGCGCGCCTAGCAATATACGCTCATGGGAAATGATGCCCTGTGCTGATGTTCTTCCAATGAGATATTGCTGGCATGCGTGGGTCGGGAGCAGGTGTAGAAGGTAATTAATGAAGTGCATGAGGGACTATGTGGCGAACACATAGCACCTAGAGCTATGGTTGTGAAAATTAGATGCCTAGGGTATTATTGGCCCCACATGGAGTGTGACTTTTTATCAAAAGTCAAGACGTGTGAGACGTGCCAGAGATACGCAAATCTCATACACGTCTCACATGCGGACTTGCACCCAATGCAAATCACGTGACCTTTCCAATGATGGGGACTAGACTTCATAGGATCTATCATGCCTAAGTCCTCCATAGGGCATAGCTTCATTATCACCACCACTGAGTATTTTACTAAGTGGATGGAAGGTATCCCCCTGAGGAAGACAATGTCTCAGCAGATGCCACTTCATCCTGGACAACATCTTGACAAGATTCAAGCTTCCAATGACTATTGTAACAGACAATGGGCCACAATTTAGTAGTACAGAAACCCGAACCTTCTGCAGCAATCTAGGCATCAGGCAATCATTCTCCTCCCCCTATTACCCGTAGGCAAACAGATAGGTGAAGGCTACGAATAAGTCCATCATCAACTTGCTAAAACAGATGCTTAACAATAGCAAGAGGTAGTGGCATGAGAAAATCCTTTACGTTCTATGGGCCTACAGGAAAACATGCAGAACCATGACAAGTAAGACTCCTTACATTCTTGTTTATGGATCTGAAGTTGTGTTGCCTCTTGAGTTGCAGGTACCATCACTCTGGATGATCCTATATGATGTCGTGAGCGAAGCCCAGAAAAAAAAGTCGTGGATCATCGACCTTGACTCAATAGAGGAGAAGCACACATGAACGTTGAGCCGCATACAGCGCTACCAGAGCAAGCAACAGCAAAAGCACCGTGCAGACTCGCATTAATGGCCAGTATAGAAGGGAGACCTCATCCTCAAGGTTGCCTGCAAACATGTGAGCAAATTCTCAGCCAACTGGGAAGGCCCTTACATGGTCACTAAAGCCTTCAAGAATGGAGCCTTCAAGCTGGTAGACATGGACAGCAAAGAGTTCACTCGTACCTTAAGTCGTACTACATCTAAAGCATGGAAGCAATAAGCATCATCTACTACGACGTTAAACTGGCAGCAACGAGCAGTGTCCACTACGACATTAAACTGGTAGCAACAAGCAACATCTGCTATGATGTTAAACTAGTGGTGACCGTCTGATACAACGTAAAACTAGCACAACTAGTCCACTATGACTATAAACTGGCATAGCACGTCCGCTATGATGTTAAACTGGCATGTACGGTCTGTTGGAACCTTAAACCAACACGGCGGTCCATTGGGACCCTAAACCAGCACATGGTCTACCAAGACCTTAAACTGGGTTCACGTCACATCCCTAGGATGCACCTGCCCCAAGTACACATCGAACGAGCATGCACAGTGCCGACATGGGGGTGGGATGTTGCAGCTCCAAAACACAATTCACGACACAATGGGAACGTGATCTGGAATGTATGTGATGCCATCACCCTTGGCATCATGCTGACCCTTCGGAGATGTCATATGACATCGCACTGGCCCTCCACACCTATCGTCGTCACAAGCCACCGCCCTGACGGTAGTTCCTTAGCTAGTGTCCGCCGTTGGAGTTCCGGCAGTATTATGGCCCAACCACAATATTGTTTTCCTCCAGCCCCCTACCAACACCTTGGCTTGCACAACGTTTAGCTATGTGGTAGCTGATCCCATAACTAAACTGAGAATGCATGCCTTTGGCAAGGATTCCAGAGCATTCGCACTCACAGCAACTCCCAATGCCTTCGATGCCGGTTCCACCACGTCGATGTTGCCGAGGCCACTGTTGGCCATCCTACTTTGGACACCATACACCAACAAAGGTATCCAAAAGCTTCAACAACATCTACAACAAGTAAGGCTTTTGCCCTCGCTTTGCATCGTGGTTGTTTTGCTCTCCGTCATGCTTACAGGGTGCAGCCAGAAGCACGTCTTGCCACAATAGCAAATGCTATGGCATCGCGAAGTGAGTGCCTCAACTAGCTTGACTACTTCAGAGTGCAAATTCCATGACGTGCGTAACACAGCTCGTCGCATGGGAAGCGTCTGTAGGCAAGTCAAGACCCCACACGGATGTAACATAACTCATCTTGGGAAAGAAGCACCTGTCCTACAAGAGGTCGAAGGTCAGCAAGAGTAAAAGATGAAAATGCAAACAACTCCCTCATGAGCACTCTGATGAGGGACTCTACTAAACCTCATCTTTACCCTTTTTCTAAACCTCCTTCCTCCCCGCTTTACCCTTTCATTGCAACACTCTCAAGCGTAGCCAAGTGACGTCTTGACAATCACCGAGCAACAATGTTGGCATTTCTTCTTCCGTGGTGTTTCATATTTTTTGTCGACATCTCTTGAGTCCATCCTCCAGACATCGACAAAGAGGGACCAATGAAACACCCCAAAATCTGAAGGCATGCTTGCTTCACCAGGTCTTTACAATTCGTGCAGCGTTATGGAAGTTCCTCAGGAGAAGAACACTCTAAATCTAGGCTGGCCAGTTTGGCAAATTTTCTACTTTAGGTGTAAATAGGCTCTACGGATCATCTTGCCTACCCACTTGAGTAGTTTACCTAGCCGATAGCCTGCTCAGAAGCAATGCGTGGAGTTGTCAGCATCGCTCAGGATGCGTGAAATAGTTCAACAAGTTTTCTAAGTCACGAAGTTTGCTACACTACGCTACACCTCGCTATGTAGTGTAGCAAGCTTCAGAATATGATTGTAGAATGAAGTGCTACACTATGCTATGCTATGCAGTGTAGCACAACGTAGCAAAAGCTAGATGATCAATCCCCCTCGCTCGACTTCAAGTCTTTCAACAATGTCTTCTTCCGTCAGAAAGCGGCAAACTTTGGCAAAAAGCAAGCCATGTTTGCTACTATGCTACGCTAAGCTACATGGCGCAGCGAGGCATAGCAATTCTACAAAAGTGACAGAAGCTAACTCAAAGGGTCGGATCAGCTAGTTCACAAGTTTTGCGGTGCAAGAGGCAATGTTTGCAGATTGATGAGGTTTTTTTTACAACTAAGGCCAATCGCTACGCTATGCTATGCTACATAGTGTAGCATAGCGTAGCAAATATGTAATAAATAGTCAGCGCACTTCAAAGGTTTCCAATGCATGCAGCAAGATACGACGCAAATTTTTTACTTCGAACCAACGGCGACGCTACGCTACGCTATGTAACGTAGCACAGTGTAACAAGATGCTATACTACGCCAAACATGCTACGCTACAAAGCATAGCAAAGCGTGGCAAACAGTTGTGCTACATCAATGCACTTCACCTAATTGCACCGTTGCTCTGACAGCATAATTACAACATGGCAGACTTGTAATTATGGCATGGCAGCTTGCCCAATGGTCATGCAGGCACGTGCAACACAGACAGGTCGCTACAGATTGTTTCCATTTAAGTATGATTCAAGACATACATTACAAAACAAGGAAGATTATTTTATTTGTTACTTCCACAAGTTACCTTTTCTAAAAACATTCCTAGATTTGGAATTGTAGGTTATTTCAAAGCTTTTTTTCATCTCTTAACAAAGTTTTATTTGGTGATGTTCATTTTCTAATTTACCATATTGATGAAAATGTAGGTTTGATGTAAGCATTCATGTTGATTATTTATGATGAAGGTTGTATTATAAACCATATCTACTAATTTGATAGGTAGTTATCATAATAATATAATAGAACTCAAGAAATGATTTAACTAAATTCTTATTGGCTAATTTGATAATTAAATTCTTATGGTGGCATTGCTTAGTTGCTTAGAACATGCAGTTTATGGTTTGCAACTCACAAGTTCTATTTCAATAGGCTATATGTCCAAAAGGTACATATAGTCATCTAGTTTGAGTTTAATTCTAGTGGGCAGTGCTAAATTATCATAACCATATTACTACTTTAGTTTGTTTTCATGTCTCATATTCATTTTTCTTACTACATTTAGAGCATTAAATTCATGATCTAAGATTTATGATTTTTAATAATGGAAGTATTTTCATTGATTTTGATTAATGATTCCAAAAATGAAACATTTTCAATTATAGATTTAAAAACAATAATCAAGTACTCCTGATTTTTAAAATTTATAATTTTCATTAATGGATCTAGAATTTATAGTTTTAAATGAGATATGTAAGATTGTCAAATTTACAATTTTCAAATTAACAATTTTAAACAATGGATAATTTTGTATACTCATAGTGAAATTGATAAATTTGAATGATGGTTCTCAAGTTTATGAATTTGAATAATATTTTCTTAATTCTTGAATTTCTTATAGAATGTTAAGAAAATGACCAAAGAAAAATTTTCAAAGATTAGCTAAAATATTATACTCGAACCCTTCAAACAAAAATAAACAAAAAATTGACAATGAAAATGTTAAAACAAATTTGTAGAAAATCAAAAGTGAAAAAAAATGAACATCAACAAAGGTAACAAACTCTTTAATTAATTTTAAAAATATTTAACTATTATTTTTCATTTAAAAAATCAAAATTCCATGATTTATTTTTTAGCATAAATAAGCATTCTCTTTCTCAATACCTTGGGTATAAAAGAATCAAATGAAAAAGGTCCCTTGAACTTCAATAAACTAATTCCTCTAAAAAATAGAACATGAAGTTAACATTCAAGTAAGTAAAATATGAGGTGTTGTATCAATAATTTCAATGTACTTTTACTCTTTTAAATGATCTTTCAATAAATAACTTTCATGTTGTCTATTTTGGAATTAACTAAATCACTTTGATTTTGTTTTTTGTTTTCTTTTTCTTTTTCTTTTTCATTATATTTTTGGTAGAAGAAGAACAAATGAAAATATAGAAAATTGAGAAAATAAGCTAAATAATCAGTCTCAAAAATAAAATGACAAAAAAGAAAGTGAAAATCTATTTTAAAAAAAAAGGTTCATAATGTCAAGAGCAAGCTAGCATCTCACAAGCAAATCATCAAGTTGAAGAAGAATAGATACACCTTAAATTCAAATAATATTGAGATGAAATCAAATTTCTTACATTTCTGTAAAAAAAAAAATTCAACTATGGTAAAAAGGATGGTACAATAACCATTATTATCCTAAAATTAAAAAAAAAGGCATGTAAGAACCAAATAGTCCTCATGAACAGAAATAAGTAAGATTTTTGAAACTATTACTTTCAAATTATTTTGTTTGCCTTTTGTAGTTTTTTATTAAAACTAATTATCTGAATAATTTTTTCAAACTACTACCATACTACCAAACGTATTCTAAAAGAATAACAAAAACATGTAATAATCTAATGCTCCTATTCAACAAAAACTTACGTATTCTAAAAGAATAACAAAAACATGTAATAATCTAATGCTCCTATTCAACAAAAACTTTTTTATTATTATTTAGTTGAAATGCATAACTATTTGTTTCAAAAGTCTTTCATAACTATTTTTAGATATTTTTCTAAAACTTTTAATATCCAACCGATTTTGTTTCAAAATAATGATGGCAATATGAAACAAACAACTACTCCTCATAAACAAAAACATGAATTTTTTCAAAACTATTACTAAGCAATAGATAAAAACACAAGCAAGTTTATTAACATATATATTTTCTAGTAGGATTTGTTAATAATGAAAAATCAAATTCATACACAGTGTACTTTTCTCAAGTCTTATAATATTCAATTTACAAGATTTTGATAATATCATTAACATTAAAATTATTACATTTTTCAATTTAGTTAATTTTGTCATGTTTGTTAATTTTGGTAGTTTATACCAAATTTATCATTTTCATTAAATCTTTCAATTTTTTTGACATATTAAAACCGAATTTCAAGGAGCACCATCTTCACTCACCTATTATCAAAAATACGTTTGAAAGACCATATCTTAGTCTCAACTACAACTTATGCACCATAATCTAAAAACTATGGATTATATTTAAAAACCAGTTAAATGAGGTGAAAGAAACATCATTCTATCATTTCTATCAAACACAAATGTTTATAAAGTTCCAAGGACAAAACCTCTTTGAATAAAAATACAAAATTTTTTAATGCCTCAACCACAACAATTGATAGGTGATGAAATAGTAATACCTTATTGCCTTGCTTTACAACATAAATAATCTACTCATTATCAATATTCATTATTCCTATTACCTTACATCTTCCAATAAATATACATCATCATCCTAGCCTTTTCCCCAATAAAATGAAGTAACCTACATGACTTTTTTTCTCCATGAAGAGCTAGAACTTTATTTATTTGCAATTTCTTTGTATCATCTTCAATCATTTTTTTTCCCATGTATTTTTTAATCTTTCTTTTGATGCCTTTCCTAGAACAATGACTTTCTAAATGATGCCCTAGCAAGCCCTTGCCCATTTTTTCACATCCGCTAGGCTATGTAAGTACTATGCATCACATCACATCAGAATACCCTAGCATCTGCAAAATCTAGAAAAAAGAAAAAAGAAAAAGAAACTCATCCATGAGATTTGGCATGGTTTTACAATCAGTTGCCAACCTAATGTCAATCCTCTTTATCCAACAAAAAAAAATATGTGTAATATATTGATAACCTTTCTTGCATAAAAGAATAATTGCATTTCTTTAACTTGTCATTGTGTATGATATTTTAGTTTTTCGAATTCATTTTCATACCTATTATAGATAACAGTTATAACTACTCAACCTTGGATGTTTATTGTACACATAAAGAAACACTCTACCTTGATAGTCTTCTCATGGTTTGAATGTCCAATACTTAAGATTTTCCCATGCTTTTCACACATGCAAATTTATTTTATTTTTGTGCAACATACTTTAAAGAAGCTATCAACATAATACTCTAGCTTATTGAAAATCATGATATCATATATGGAATCAAATTTGGTGCAAAAATGAACTATATTAACATTAAATGATATACCTTTGAAAGAAAATTATGATTGTATTATTTTCCTTTTTTAATACACAAACTTCTTAGCAAAAGGATTATCTTTAACCAACATTACCATTATTCAAGTAGATTTTTGAAATTTTTGAGAGAAAATAATAGGTGATATTTTTCTCCATAAAGTAGGAATAATGGTTGATAACTATGGTCAAATGATTATTTAACTTGAATAAATTATTGCAAGTCAATTAAATCAATTTTAGATATTAATCAAAGAATAAATTATTATTTTATTTTTAAATAGTTTTACTACTTTAACAACATGATATAACTCTTTTAATTTTTCTAGTACTTTAGCAAACAAAACTTAAAGCGCCAATCAAAAGCTTCAAGTACAAAAATACGAATAATTACAAACCAACAAAATACTATAAATAATCATATAATGTATTGTTCTTAAGTTAAATTTTTTTTTTTACAAGATTATACTTTGCAACGACTCATTCTATTCATCTAATAATTTTAGAATGAACTAGCATGATTAGAATTTATAGTAGAGTTGGAAATAGATACTTTAAATCCAAGTCTAGAGTTGCAATGAGAAATTACATGTTTACTTCAAGATCAAGATATGATAACACTAGGCTTAACACACATCTCTAGAGGAAGTAATCAAGAAAGAAATGCACAACTTGTAAGTATATTTTTAAATTAATGCATTACTAAATGGATCGTATGTTTGCTTATTAAATAAAATATCATATTCTACATTATTAATATCAGCATATATATTATCACGTATAGTTGGAATAGACTACATTGGTTAATGAAACATCAATAAGTTGGTTGTGTTGATGCATGCCCATTAACACATCCTTGTCTATGTATCCTTGGATGCATTGGTACATATGCATCAATGCTGAATAGATGTCATGACTCTATGGTGCAATAGCATCAAATATAGCATCAAATGGTGCAACGTGAGGTGTAGATGATGGGAAAGTGATGAGCAGTGAAAGGTACCCTTATGCTCAACCATACAAATCACGAAGCGTTCACATGCAATCCGATCAAATTCCACAGACTCTATGTCTTCTAGTATACTAGTCATCTAGGAAGTGAACCTTGCCCTAATGGTCACTCATTGTCTTCCAAATTAAACTTGTGATGTACAAAGGTATGGTTAAGTGTAATCAAGGCATATGATTTTTGTCATTTTATACTTTATGATTTTGGTGCTTAAAATAAACAGGATCAAGAATAAAGTAATTTAATGTCTACTTTAATCTAATGGGCTAACTATTGTTTAACCAGTCCTAACATAAGTATCTAGTCCCACTTGCCGTACACATCCTAAACACAAATAACATTGTTAGGTTACCAAGCATTAAGCGTTGTTGGGATTACCAAAAGTCATATGCATGCTCGAAGCAATCATACTTATGTGTTTACTTAATTTCTATTTAGCTTATCTCACTTAATTACTTAATTAGCTTAATTACTAAAGAACATTGAATAAATAACTAAAAACATTAAATGCATGAATAAAACATTTAAACTATCCAGAATGCTACAAGGTTTATCAAGAAGCTCATCTTTATTGCCGCACACACTATCATGCTCAAGTACAACAATGCTTGAATAAAAATCTGTATACTCAATGACTCCTGTTGTAGGCACTTGGGAAAATATTCTAACTTTTGAATGTAAAAAATGCAAGAGTTTGGCTACTACTATGACTTGACTCCCCATAAACATAGTTGTGAGCTCATATTTATAGTTTTTATTACAAGGTTGCATCGATGGGGCCCGTAGATGTAGCAAACACTAGATCAATGGGGCAACACCACATAAACGTCAACGCAACACTTTGATGCTCATAAGAAAGGTAAGAAAATTTATGACTATTAATTATACCTAAGTGATGTAATGCTTGAAATGGGTTGAGAGGTGCATTAATGCTTTGTATCAGTGATGGGAAGGTAGGGTTAACCATAACTATGTTTTGGAATAGGCTATAGGTAGGAGGCAAATTGGTTATCAGTGGGAGTATGGTGGCATGATTAACTAAGACAAATGATGTAGGAGTGACAATTAGAGGTGGGAAGATGGAGAATAGATTAGTGGACCCAATGAGGTTCACATGCTATAGAGTAGGATTGTGTGACAGATGAAAAGAATCTACAAAAAGAGAAATGTGATGATGTTCCTCCTCATCATCATCATGGTTCCTAATGTCATCACCTTGCTTGCTCTACTAGTCTTCAAATTGATAGTTTCTATTGTTAATAATTTTTTATGAGATGATCTCCAATAATGCTTAGCATTGCCTAGACTTTGTCCTTGATGATCAGGTATTTTGCCAATGTATTCTATTTCAATAGAATTGACTCAATAGGATGGTTTGTATCGGGTAGAAAAGGCCCTAAACTATTGGCTATTTCATAGGCAACCATCCTCCTCAACTCATTCTTGAGAAGCATGATATTTAATTCTCACTTAGCACATGTAACTTTGAAATGATGTTGCATCATAGGTGTTGTAAAAGCTTGTGCCTTTCATGATTCCATTAGTTTATAGGTTTCGAATTTTTGGAAGGAGTTCGAACCTTGGGTAGACATGGTGTCAACAAGTGTTTCATGCATACCTAGACTTAGAAGAAAACAAGATCAAGTGCAAAGTGGAAAATAAACTAAGTGTTCTAATAATAGCTTTGAAAAACTAAAAACCCTATTGATCCTCCTTCTACTACCAAAAATGTTCTAGAAAAATTATTCTTCCCAACTCTACAAGGATACCTCCACAAACTAAGTATTAGAGTACTCAATTCATGATTACAAACGGTTTTTAACCCGATATAACCATTACTAAGTCAACGATTATGACATAATGGGGCACAAATTTCCAATTGAATGTGGAATTAGCCTACTAACAACAACCAAAAATGATAGGGAAATGATAAGAACTTATGGTTTAAATGCTAAAAAGTGGCTAAGGATTTATTGCTTAACAAATGGCTAAGTATAGAATAGACTATGGAAGATAAAATAAAAACCAAGTGTAAAAACATGAATAAAATGACATAAAATGGTATAATAAAAGATGCTATAATATGGGAGAAGGATTTAGGTTTCCTTCCCAAAGAATAGAATACTTTATTGCCTTAAAAAATGAGTGTTTACCTCCTAGGAAGGGTCAAACTACAAGTGTTGAAGCAAAAACATAAGTAAGATAAAACTAACAATAAAAATCCCAACTCATGAGAAAAATATGGGTTTGAAGAGTAGGATTAAATCTCTAAAGGGTGAGGATATGGACGAATAATTCGTAACCTCTAAAGGGTGAGGATATGGATGAAGAAGTCATATGAGCAATCTAAAATTAATTCTAGACCAAAATAGGGTTGTTTTGGCTAAGTGTCTAGTCACTAATGCTAGATCTAAAAAAATTCTAACTCAAGAGACTAACATTAAAGCCTGAAAAATTATAAGTCTCGAGGGCTAATGTAGGTGCTGCTTGGTTAATGTAGATGTTGTGTCAACGCTGTTACTAGAGCCTAAAAGAACTATGGTGGTTGTGGAGCATGTGGATGATACTAGGAGGTTTGTTACATGCACTTTAAATCTCTGATAATCTCAAAAAATGTGCCCAAGATCTTAAGAAACTAGCTTTGAAATATGGGTTTTGATGCCATATCTGTAAGGCTAGGATTACTAGATTTGAGCCCGAAGCTAAGTAAAGTTCACTGGGAGTTATCCTTGATCTCATTCTTAGTAAGTTTGACCTTTGAACTTGAGTTGTGTAGGCCCCATTAAAGGTGACACTAACATTGACACTAACCAACACTTAGAAATGATTTTACCAGTATTTCCTAACTATTGTTCTAAGTCTTCCAATGCCCCATTTGATGCTTGAACTAATGCTAAATGATGCTAAGATTACATTGAGGAACTTGTGAGGCAAGAAGATGATGTCCAATGTTGATTAGGAGTGTCAAGGATGTTAGCTTGCATGTGCTAAAAGTGCTGATGCTAATGCTAAGTTAACAACACTTAGTCAGTTTTTCACCATTTTAACTAGGTTGTAATTTTGACCAACCATGCTCCTATTTGACCTTCAAATTGGTGTTGAACGCTACAAAGATGATGCTAAGGAGCCCAACAAGGCAAGAGATAAGGTTTCAAGTAGATTATGCATGTTAATAATGTTATTTTACAAGGTCCAAGGATGGTGATGCTAACACTATTGCTGGCATCAATGTCAACACCACCCATAGTTAGATTTTGGAAATTTTGACCAAGTTGAAATTTTGAGCAAACGAGCCAACATCAACATCACCTATACTTAGTCAATTTGACCCCTAAACTAATGTCAAATGATGTCAAGACAATACTAAGAAGCCTAAGAAGTAGGGGAAGGTATCAAATAGTGAACTTAATGGTCAAGGATCATAAAATAAAGCTTTTCCAAGTGCACCATAGTTAGAAAAAATTTTAACAATTTTTTAGATTGAAAATTCTAACTCCCAAGATGCTTAAATTGACACCAAATTGAGTCAAAATGATGTTTTTTGGGTATTAAGAAGCTTGTAGACCTGTTGAATGTTGCAAACTAAAGATGTGGAGTGACATGGAGGTGCTAACATTGGCATTAGTGTCAACATCAAAGTTACAAAGATTTTGGTCTAAGGATCCCATGGTCAAGTTGCCAGAATGTTGAGATTTAACTCCTAGCAAGTCGTGAGGCCTTGGGGGAGCTATACAAGACCTCACAAGGTTAAAATTTGGGCCAAAATGCAGGTTTTATGTAGTTGATGTAGACAAGGGTGCCATAGATGCGTAATTTGCATCACTTCCCATACTTAGAAAAATTGTAACACTCGAACTTTTCCAGGGTCACCAAGAAAAATGCTCATAAGCTAGGTTATAACCTAGGATGGTCCCTAGGGGCCTCCAAGAGCTAAAATATAGCCTTGTGACACTATTTTTGGGCCTTTTTAGTGCTTGAGCTTAGGTGAAATGATGTCAAAACCACACTTATTTTAGCCATCGTGGAATTGAAAAAGTGGGTCTAATAATGAAATGATTGGTGTGTTATGCATATGTGATTGGACCTAGATGATACTTAATTTGGTCATGTTATGTTTATGACTAGTTGTATGACATGATTAGTATCATTGTAGTGGTCTATGTGTTGTGATGTTAGGCATGCAAATTATATGAGACTATAACTATGCATGGTTGTATGTGGCATTATATGGCATGTGTAGTACTAACCCTAATACAAGTTTTTGGAAACCTGACACCTCACCTCTAACACAAGATCAAATTGTATCAATAGAGTATATGTAAAGTTTCCTACTTAGTCCTAATGCTAAACCCCTTTGTTTATAGGTGATGAAATCAAGAATGTAAGAGGTCCAAGGACCTAAGGAAGGTGATGGTAACTAAAGTATGATGTTCTTGTTCATGTCATTATATGTATTCCTTAGGGAGATGGACATGTTTGCTATTATTTTTAGTCTAGATGATCCATGAATGTACCTCTGTATATATTATGTAGTATGCATGTTGCATATTTGTTATCTAGTGTCCAATGTATTGACTATCATCTTGTGATACTCAAACTTATAGGTTATGTTGGATAACTGTGTAATATACTTTGATTAGTTATGATGCTTACATATAAATTTATGTGCCAGTGTGTTTTGGGCTCATATGCTTCTTTGTCATTGTGATTGATACGATTTTTAAGGAGTGACTTATGAGCTTCTACTACGTTGTTTGATCCATTTTTGTAATGTGTTATGCGCACCTTCAATAGTGGACTTGAGAGTACATTTTTCACCCAAGCTTGGCTTGGCGTCAAGTAGGTAGGGTGTTACAATTACCTTATCCTATTTTAGAGGGAGGAATAAAGAAGAAAATAAGAGAATGGGAAGATTAGTAAAAGGTGAAAACTATTATATCCATGCAACATTTCCTTCAAGCTTAGGCACAGTTACTCAAAGAAGTTAGGCTTTTGCTCATCCACTAATTCTTGTGGGACCTTACTTAATGGGATGAGCATTCAGATTCTTAGTAATTATTCTTTTATTTCCAGTGAAATGATAATAAGTAACTAGATTTTTATATTTCTTATAGATTTCCCAATGACCAGACTCACCTTGCCACTTTTATGTATTCACTCATGTATGAAATGGTGCATATCCTTGGTGCATATCCTTGTTGAGCATTAATTTCTGGTCCCGTATCTTTGTTGAGTTCATCCTATGGGCAATGTTGGATACCAACAAAAATGTCAAAGGACTGTATATTTGGTAAGAATTTTAATTACTCTAGCTGACCGCTTACTGAACAAACATTTAATTATTACACCAGAAAGCAATATGGTATGCACGGCTATTACAAGTGCCATGCCAAACAAGATAACCTAAGAAAACCTCAATTTCAATTTTGCATTTACCAATGCAAGGATAATCATGTCAAGAAAGGAAAGATAGATATATTCATACATTAATGAAAGTCATCTGTACAACTAAAGAGAATAACAACTTTGCAGTCTCAATCAAGCATCACACCGCATTATCTTGTTTTGCAATGTATCACCCTACAAAATATTTGTCACTGCTTATTTTCTGTGGCAATGTATATCAACACTCACTCTTATGAAGTCAAATATTCTATTAAATATGCGTATGCAAAAACATGTAGAGCAATACCCAGAATGAAGTAATGAAGGCTGTACAGTCTGCCACTTCTGACCCTTAAGAAGTCAACTTCATCACTTATATTATTCTTAGCCTCTGTTTATCCTTATCCAATCCATGTTGGTCACCCTTACCTTCTTGGTGGATGATTTGGCCACCTCCGAACACTGCCTGCATAGCTGGAGCCAGCGCAGATTCATTAGTTCACTTCATTTATTTTATAAGAAGAAATATCTGACTTCATTAGTTCCATGAAAAATATCCCTGCCAAAGTTGGAAACAGTGTAGCCAACTCACATAAAAAACACATCATCGACCATGCCATACCTGAAATGGATTTATTTTCTGTGATACATGACGTCTCATGGCAACAATACATGAATGTGACTCTTGATTTTATGAAAGCATAGTAAGCTTACATATAATGTCTTTGAGTCATACGGAATGAATCTCTCTCACTTTCAAATCACAATTCATGACCCAACGAACTTCTCAATCTGTTCAAGATTGCAGGCAGGCACGAACCGTCCCTGGCCTGTTAGCCTCTTCTAACGAAACATGCCTGCAACAACGCCTCAGAAGTCAGAAGTCATTTTGGCCTCGACTTGTGGAAGTTTTTTTCTTACATAAATACCTCACTATGGTTCTATACTCAAGGCCTAGATACAAATCATCAGAGCTGTTAGGTTGAAGCTGTACCTGCTGCCTGCTGGAAGCTAGATTGAGAAATTAACCAACATGAAGAACTTTATTTCGCAAGCTGACAAAGCGTGCTATGACAAGAATGAGAATCTATATGAGATTTTTGAGTACATTGACGACGACGACTACGACGACTGCGATTATGGAATCCCACCTGATTATGCCCCTGCTGCCTAGTTAGTAGCTACAGAACCATAGTTTGACGTTCCTCTGTTTTCCAGAATTCTGATAGATGGAATCATTTATGATGTGTGTACTTCAGTTTGGAGTCTGGAACTTATCGTCTATCCATTAGACTGTTTTCAACTTTTCATGCCAAATAGCCAAGGAAATTCACTTTTTTCAGGCGTCCAGGTAAAATGCTGTCCATTCAATTCAGAACATGGCAGTGCTAAAGTTTTGTGAAATTGTGATGCCCTCGTGCAAGCACAAAGGAAGCTCTTAGATCGTCCTGCCCTTTTCCACTTCAATGGTTTTTTGAAGGGCAGATGATAAAGAAGTTGATTTTGCCATCAGGATTAACATTACACAGTACTAGTGACTCAATGAACAATCAGCGTGTACTGGTATTTTAATATATTACATACCTACCAGGTTTTCTTCATTTTCTTCATCAATGTTGATATTTGTTCTTTGCAGTTTTCTATGCACCATATATGGCACCCTTTTCAAATATATGTTAAAAAAAAACCGTTTTCAAATATATGTTGAGCAACGCACTAAAACTTATACCGTTATTATCTAAGTCTTAAATTATATTTGTTGACCAAGAGCTGTTGACATACAAAAATTAATTCTCGATGACCAATTGTATGTTTGCGACGAACTGTTCCATTTCTGTTTCTGAAAGTCCAAATGCCTTAAGGATCCGATGTCAGAAGAAAAGAGATTTTTTTTCAAGGGCACCTCTGGGCCCTTGGATTTTATTTAACAGAATTCAGTTTCATCCAATAATATTGAAGTACACTTTTCGAATTCAGTAATAAGCATACCGTCCCTCGTTCTTGGAACAGAATTTAATACCTAAACGTTACTCAGTACAAAGTAGAAAAGAGTGGCTCAAAGCTATCGACTGCTGAATTTTTTGGATGAAGTATTTCATGGTGGCCTCGTTTGCATCATTAATCGAAATGAAACTCTTAACTCGCTGACTTCCTGTTGTGATCATCATGCAGTTTCGTAATGTTCTGCATTTATAGATAGCCTGACAGCAGGATCAATCCTGTCATTTTTGTAGTGGAAGCTATTATGCGTGTGATCATATTTGTTTTCAGTGTTCTCTTTGGAAAAAATTGGATCGTAGAAAACTTCATATGCTATCCATCTTGGTGATTTTTTTGCATTACATAACAATTTGCAAGTTTAAGCTTAGCACCATATTTCAGATCTCAAGCATACAGGGTACATATAAATATTAACATTTAAAGTTCTACTTCAATAGAGCTTTTTAGCTGCGCTTCCCTGTATTCCCTCGTAAAGTATGAGTACATATTTGCTCCCGGAGAATGATAGATAAAAGTAGGAAAACAATAAACCCATCCACATCGGGTGAAATGGACACAGTTGGGATGAATATGTATTATATCTGATGACTACCTAACATCATCCCAACTGTCCATTTTGAACCAATTTGGTTCAATTTATGGTTTGCCGGTGAAAGAATTGAAAATCAAGAATTCAAGATGCACAATTCTCCACCTCACAAACCTTAAAAACCTCGCCAGCCACGTAAATATTTTCCTCTGTTACCATTTGCCTTCATCTAATTGAGTCACCGTAGTTTGCATTTTTGCCGGAACTTTTGAACATCTGAAAACTGCCGGCATAGCTGGAGCCACAAGCCTGGGAAGATTCAGAGAAGTTTATTTATTTTGTAAAGAGAATTTGTAATTTCATGAGCTCTGTACCATCATTATCATGGTACCTTTATCTATAACTATATGTTGACCTGTTAAGATAGACAAAGGATTTTAGCACCAGCTATCTACCGTGTGCTTTGACGAAGTGAACTATGCCTTACTGAAGGAAGGAGAAAACAGTTTTACTAATCTACATTCACCAAGGATATTATGGTCTTCTAATCCGTGGCATGCATGAAATGTTTCAAGGTGAAAATACAGGATTGCCACTTGATTTTATCAACATGTCTGATGGCTTATGCGGAATGTCTAATGTTACCTCTATAAGTTAAATTTAGTGGTGCTTAATTGCTATGTTATTTTCTATGAAATAAATGTATTATCTGTCCAATAAATCTTTTTCTAGTATAAGGGCTTAATAAAACTTCAATTTCAATTTTAATTCCATAAAGCAATCAACCTTTTAATTTGTTTTGTACATTCCTGAAGTTTAAGAAATTAGTCCGCAGGCATTTTCTACATATACCTATTGATACCAACATGTCCCATGCTATTGCACAGGGCCATTATCAACAAGTCTAATCCCATGAGTACAGTTTCATAATTTGAATAAAGGTGCTTTCAATGAAAGGTATCATGCAACCTCTAAATTATTATCGTCCATCAACAATCACATGAATGATGAATACTTGCAAAAGGATAATCACTTCAAGGCTCCATGCTCATTCCACTCAACAAGATTAAGGAAGGCCAATGGGTGGATGTAAGAAAACCTAAACTCATTTCAAGTAACTCTGCAACTGAAGCCTTAAGATAGCACCTTACCTTCACTCCACATGAAGGCCCTTCAACAAAGAGTCCATGCAGCTCACCAAAATTACATGCTAAGACGTGCTAAAAGAAGAAAAACAAGTGCCTCTGGGCATGTTATGGAAGTGCTGTTGGAATAAAAAATTAAAAGTTGTCATCCCATTGCAGTTAAATGCCGATGCTCACTTCTTGTATTAAATTTTGACAGTCTCCTCTATTTTTGTTTAAAATTTTAGAACATGTATCGTCACGTGTTCCTTAAGCCTCCTGGTAGTTATCACTAGATCCTAAATTTTGTTGCTTCTTTTCAGTTCATTTCTTAGGTGAAACTTTGCAGTCAACCTCATTACCTCATCCAAGGTCAGCTTCATGCCTGACTATGAAAAACACATCACAACAAAAGGTCAGAACATGGTGCGTTTCAGAAGACATGTAATACCTTTAAAAATTATGTATGCATTCTTATGTGATTGATACGATATCTTAAAAGTGTTAATGCATAGCTTAGCAAATAAGCAAATCCATTAAACACTCTTAATACATATCACTATAGCTTTGACGTGCATCCTTGTAGGATTTGGTACCGTCTAACATACTTACAGCGGATATATATCAATTCTTTAGTAGTTCTGGACAATACAAGGGTTGATTCAAACATACAAGATGGCAGTAATTAAGTAGCTAAGTTACCTTTAAAGTACATGATAAAGTTATCATGATGAGACAGTATTTCTTTCTATTACCGATCTCAAAACCAACGTAACATATAACAGTTAAAGTTCCAAGGGTAAACCAGTTTGCTCAGCGATGAACAATTTCTTGCCCTAAAAAATCGGAGCCTTAAACCATTTACCAACAGGAATGAACAGTTTCTCGCAAAACTTAATTTGTCATTTTACTCTTTCAATGCAAATCCAAATGTCAAATCCAACCAAATGACATGCTAAAAATATCATGAGTCGTGACACACGCATCTTTCCATGTATGAATATCATTTATTGTTGCCCTGAGACCTTTCATGCATCCTAGGAACTAGAACAAAGATAGGACATTCATTGTGATTTTGAGATTCGTAAAAATGTTTCCTCGTTTAGTCCAAGAGTTTCAATATTCCCTTCTATTTGGAAATTGTAACCCAGGAAATCATTAATTTTTCGTACAAATTAAATAAACTTTTCTGAATCTGCAAAGGTTTGTTGCTTTATCTTCGATGTTGGCAGTCTTCAGATGTTTCCAAATGCTCCAACAAAAGGGCAATGTGACTCAAATAGATGAGATAAGAGTAAACAGTATAAGTCATGTAGTTGACAATTTGACATGGTAATGTGTGGGATGTGGAGAACAGGGCATCCTTGCACAATTGGCAAAATCTTTGACATCAGTAAAAAACAAAAGACGACTTCATCATCTTATCAATGTTGTGCTGACTGTTCCAGTAGGTAAAGGATTAGATGATGACTTACTATGACCAGCTGCCTAGTGACAGCGTAGTTCCTGGATGTATATTTCTACTGTGCCTCCATGTCAAACATTTCCCAACACTCCTTCGAATCAAACCTGTAACTTGTAAACCTCTAACCAAGTTAACAGTGCCTCACTGACAATCAGAGACTTCATCATATCTATTGGAAAAAAACAGAGATCCACTATGATACATGGCAAAACAAGATAAATGCTATAATACTTGTAATGCTTACATAAGATAAAAATATGCTTTTTCATTCTGGACCATAGAATAACAGGAAGTCAGGAACTCAACAAGGATATGCACGACTTCATCCATTAGTAGAGATACGTGCAAGATCAGGTTGGACATGTACCAATCTGCCAAAAATATGGAAGTCTGATCATTTATTATCATTGAAAGGAGATATGGTAGGGATATCATACATGTTATCCTTAACTCTTCCTCGTTCTCTTGTTTTCTGTTTTATTGTTCCCTCTGAAAACGTAAATTCCTCTGCTACTTTGCCAACTGGACGTTCCTCCAGGTAACCATGCCGAAAGAAACAGTTTGCTAAGAGTTATGTAACAATTGTTTTTCTCATCGACAGTTCTGACCCTCTCAACCATATATGAAAATGTCTACTTACATACATGAAAATGCTTGCTAACCCTCTCAACTATAAGCCCTTAAACCTTGAAGGCTCCCTGAAAAGCTCAAATAGGTGGCGACTGCATCTGCATATTCTTTTTTGTTATTACGTAAAACTATTTCTTTGTTTGTTGATACAATAGTCACAGGCTTATGCAACTCTGCAAAAAGAGCTTCCAATCAAACCATTGGGGCTTTTAAGTGAAACGGAGAATCTATCATGTGGAAACATGTGACCTTTAATCATAACTTCTTTGCTTGGTCCGCATCTGTGTGATTTCATTGTCTTTACATGCTTTTTGCCACAAGTACATTTATAGAGAATGTAAGGTGGTGTTAGGAAATATGTACCTACAATATACAAGGGAATCTGTGGCAAGTGAAGTTCAAAAGTTATGTTGAGGCAGAACTTCGAATCTTATTAGTTGTAAACTTGAGATGATGAGATTATGAAGTCAGTCATGCCACAGTATTGATTTTGATTAATGATGTCAAAAGGAAGCCGGCAGGAATCACTTCAACTTAACAGCTAAACAATACATAACTTGAGCCAAGCTTTTTTAGTTTGTACAGAAATTTGTAACTGTGGGGCAGCTAAATTTTGTTCCAACGAGACGGTATGCTCGTTAATGGGCCTTAGGCAAAGGATAAGAAAAGGGCACTTCAATATAATTGGCAAAAACTGATGTGTGTTAAATAGATTTGAAGGGCTTCCTTGCCGTAGAAACAAAAGTTTTATTCCCTACTGAAATCGGAGCCTCACGCCATTTCTGACATTTACAAAACAGAAATGGAACAGTTGTTTCAAGCATACATTTGGTCATTTGGGAGCAATACTTTTGCTTCAACAGCTCTTGATGAACAAATATCCTTTGTTACTTGGATAACAATAATTTAAGTTTTCATGAGTTTCCCAACAAATATGCATATTCTCTACGTATTTGAAAAGCACACCACATGCGCTGGATAGACAGTTGAGAGAACAAATATTAGCAATTTAGCATTGATGAAGAAAAGTATACAATTACAATACATGTTCATTACTCTCACTCCAATCCGAGCATATTCAGAATTCATCCTTATTAGCTGGTAAATGTTAGTATTAATTTTTTTAGCAAGACGATCACGTTTACCATCTAGGCACCTACCCTCCAAAAAACCAATGAGGTGAAGAGGGGCAGGATGACCTGAATGCTTCCTTTAGCTAGCATAAGGGTATCACAATGGCCCAACCAAAATTTTAGCAGCGATGTGTTGTGATTTGTGAATTGAAACTGCAGCATTTCATGTGGAGTTCTTTCCATAGCATGCTTCGTCAGCATCTGAAATGAAGCTCTTCATGTTGCTTTACCTCTCAAACTAGCTCACAGCAGACACAACTTCAAGATCTGAATTCTTTCCCGCAACTCACCCGACCGTGTCAGTATATGCTTGCTGTATTGTTGAGTTCTGCTTATTTGCCTTCATGCATGAAGCATAGAAATGTGGTGAGATAAACATGTATGAAAAGAACTCCGAGAAATGGTGGCCAACAAATGCCTTCTGAGGCATTGTTGCAGCCCTGTTTGGTCAGAAGAAGGATGGTTCGTGCCTGCCTGCAATTTCTGCATCAGAGTAGCTGTATGAAATACATGAGCACATGGCCACACAC
Source organism: Gnetum montanum (assembly GCA_015680685.1). Lineage (NCBI taxonomy): Eukaryota > Viridiplantae > Streptophyta > Gnetopsida > Gnetales > Gnetaceae > Gnetum > Gnetum montanum. The sequence continues at coordinate 396,176 of MNCI01011880.1, read as the reverse complement.
GATGTCGTCTGGACTCTGGAGAGAATTTTTGATAACAGATTGAGAAGTTAGTTGGGTCTTACAGTTATGGTTTGAAAGTAAGAGAGATCGCTGATTAGAGATGCAACAGACAGAAGCATGACACATTACGCATCATCCAAGATATTGCATGTAGATGGGCCCTAATGATTTAATAGAATCCAGTCACAATCACTTATAATTGAGATGAAACTATAATATAGTCTAAACGACTAAATCCAATTTGTATAAGAGATCGTTGGTGATGACTGATGATGTGATTGTGATATGAGATTGGCTACAGGGTCTCCATCTTTGGGAGGAAATGCTACATGGCACCAATGAAGTCAATATTTCTGAAGTAAACTTTTTCTGCATATGGACTGGCACCAGCTATGCAGTTAGCGTTTGAATATGGCCAAATCATTCCACGAGAAGGCAAAGGTGACCCAAATTGCCTGTTAGATAAGGATATACACTAAATAGAGACAAAGGACAATGTGTGAGTCATGAACCTGATATTTTGAGTGTGAAAAATGCTTGATTAGTTGGTTGCTTTACATGTCTTTGCTTCCTTGGCAGAATCTTGAACTCAAGAAAGTATCAAACCCGCCAGGCATTGCTAAACGATATAATGGCAAATATTTGCTGAATTATGATACATTGCCATATGCAAAACAAGATAATGTTGTAGTATTTATTGTAATGCTTAGTTGAGACAACCAAATGTTTTTCCATTTAAGATGACAGGTGAATTCGGTTAACGTTTGAAAAACATCATCTAAAAACAGCTCCTCTTTGACGCGGTCTCTGATATGAAATAATCATCAGACATTTATTGTTCAGTGGGCACTCAGCCATATAAGCATTCACAGCTCCTATTAGATTTCTAACAAAATTTTTGTGATAAAGGCCCTTGACATTTTGATTTAGACCAACTACAAATCGTAGCAGAAACAGGTTAACTATGTATTGGTGGAGACTTTTGGTAACCTTTAACCATAAACCCTAAAACCTGAAATTGTTGAATGACAGCATCCCAAAATCATACACTAAGGGAGCAAATTTTGCCAAGCATATGCAGGATTTAAGGGTGAGGAACCTAGAGTTTGGAAACAGGTATCATAACTTTGTTTGCCACTACAATGAGAGGTGGGTCAAGTGGTTAGTTCATTGTTATACTTGAAGCATGCTTGTATTCCTCTATATTTCATTTAATTTATCATGTTTTCATAGTTGAGGCAGTTTTGCATTTCTCTAATTCCTGTAATGTGTCAAGTTCCCATACTTGCTGAAGCATCCATTGTATTCCTCTGTAGTGTATCATGTTGGTTACAAGACCTCTCCCCTCCCCAACTTTGTTTGCCACTCCAGGCCTTTATGATAGTATTGCCTCTGCCTTGTACATGCTTTTGTGCCCCACCTGCACGTGCTTGCCACAATGTTACACCACTGGTTCACTACCGCACCAGGAAACATAGATGCTGCCACCTCTTCTGTTTTCCATCGATGAAAATTAATTTTTATATTTTTTTACATTTAGCATTAGATTTTGTTCCTGTTTAAAAGATAGGCTATTTTTTATTTTTTTCCTTTTCCATGTTGCCTTAATTACTCCATTTGACACTGACGGTTGACACCATTTGTATTTGTTCGTTCAGATCTCTTACTGCCCTCCATGTTCTTTCCTGGTACTGCCGAAGCTAAAATTGGAAGAGATTTCAAAGTTCAGATGTTCAGAGTTTGCAGTTGATTTAGCCAGTCCATATTATCTTAATGGGTCACGAATCATGCATCGTTACATGGTTAGCACTCTGATAAAAAAAAATGCATAAGAATACGTGTGCAGTCTATTACACAGTAGGTTCTTAAATACAATATCAGAGTGAAGTATAATGCTCAGTTGCCTAGCTCATTTATATAATACGATATTATGTCGCCGAAGTTACATTTCATAATTTTGATGCCAAGACACAAACTCGATTCTATTGCAATAGACAAAATAGATTTATTCCAGTTCTACAGCTCCATAACTGATAGCTATCCTTTCAGTTTTGGACCAAGTTTTGAACTTGTAGACATCAGCATTTGTCAGAAGATTGCTTTCAACAAAATACAATTCCCTTAGCCACTCAAATACATGAAACAGTTGAATGCAGAATTTAATCGAACGTTGACAAACTGTCTCTGGAAATGCACAAAATCTCATGTTTTTCAATCATAATGTACAGTATCTCCAAAACTGATAAAAAAGCAGTCTAATAAAAATTCTAGAATGAAATTATACATAATACAAGCAAAGGCGTGTCACACAATTTCAATCTCAGGCCATACAACATTTGCTATTTAACAAGTAATCCTATATTTGCTTGACAGTTTTGGAAAGATCATCATTAACATGCGCCCTTCAAAAAATCCTAAAGGTGAAAAAGGACTGAACACGTCAGGATAACTTAAATTCTACATCAAAACATGAATGTAGTTCAGCAGCTGAAATGGCAGTAAAAATTTGGTATGGTTGGTAGTGAGTTCTGACTAGGAAAGGCAGCACCTCACTACAGGACTGAAGACATCATTTTCGGAGAAGAGGAATCTTCAAAGCGAGCAGAGAGGACCTAGATTCCAAAATTGAATCCCAAAATTAAAGTTTGACACACTTCATAGATGATGATATGATATCCATACAACTTTGGAAAGAGGGAAACAGTACATTCATGCTTGCAGAGCTTGCATTATCCGGTGGAATCCCATAATCATACTCATCGTCATCATCGTCAATGTACTCAAGAATGTCGCCCAGATTCTCATTCTTCTCGTGGCATGTTTTCTTGTTATCCAAAAATAAGTATTTCATTTTTCTCAATCCCCAAACAAGATTTCCCTCACTTGCGTTGGTATGGTTGTGTTGTAGACTTCTAGTAATGAGCAATCAGATTTACACTTTTCTTGCGCAAATCAGCAGCAAGCTGTATTCTAGTGATCTATTCCTAAAAGGAAATGCATTGGCACATTTATAGGCGAAGAAAAATGAGAGAAGTGGTGGCAACTGGCAAATAATATCTGTTGGGTTGTTTTCTGGGCATCATGTTGGAATGGATTGTTCGTTCTTGGCCTGCAAGCTCAAAGGCATGACACCACACAATGTCATCACGAGAGGAGAAATCCAAAAAATAGATTGAGGATCTGGACAAATAGGCACGAATCCTTGGCCACCTCTTTTATGCCTGTGTACAACTGTATATTGGTACAAAGCAAGGGTCACAGTTAATCATTGTCAGCATGATATAGCTCAAATAATTCCTATCTGCCTACGTTATCTTTGGAGACTTCAACAATGGAGGTGCTTTTGATCATCCACCAACAAACCAATGTTACCCAAGTAGATAAGGGGGAATAGAGTCAAGGAACAAGTTGCGAGTCATACAAGTACCGTAATTGGGAGCATGGAAGGAGGAGGAAAATCATGACAGATAGCTCTTATATTATGTTGAAAAAAAATAAAGATAAATGCATATAGGTGATGTACCATTTTCCAACACAAAAAAATGCTCTAATACTTGGGGCTGCATTTAGACACACTAATCCTTTTCCTTCCAAATTACCAACTCCAACGCCTTCGATTAAAACTTGAAAATTAATAACTACTTTAGAAACATGTTTTGTTTTTTTCCGTTTTGGCATGCCACTTTTCTTTTCCACATTTCCAAAGTCAAATGTGCTCTTTGCTGCAATAGTCAAAAATATGTTCCCAACGTTGTTCGGCAAGCACTTACTGAAGAAAAAAATTCAGATAATTTTAAAGCAATTTCTTTCCATACAGAATGGAATAGAGAACTTTTTTGACATTTGGCTTCAGGGAAAATTGCAATTTTGTCAACAGCAACAATTACTTTGCTTATTAATTAAGATATTTGGTAAAAACTGATTTCCGTCCTTGATATGATTTTCTATCTTTTATTATCTTTCCAAGTACATCTTAAAATATTCTCTTCGTCATTGTGTATTGAAACATGATTGTTGTAGTGCATTAAGGGACCACCACTTGTAGTGAAGGCAAAGTGCTTATTTCTCAAATCATAAAAACCTGGGTTCAGGCTTAGGCACAGCTACTCAAAAGAGGTTAAGCTTTCCTTCATCCACCAACACTCCTAAGACCCCACCTTGGCTAAATGTTATCAAACCCATAACCCCATAACCCTGGGTTAACTCACAGTCTCACATGATGGAGAAATCTTGGACTCCAATTCTGGGCAATTTTTTAGTGATTTTGGCATAAAAATGCAAAAAGTCGTTCATCGGCTCATCTAAAACTCAAACCCTCGTGAGATTCTTCTCTGCTCAAGAACCTAGAATCTCCATTTAATTGACAACACTAGCGCACAGCAAATATTTATATTGTTGCGCCAAATTTCTGATGTCGCCCCCAACATATAGCCAATATATAGCCAATATGTGAAGGAACAGCTTGGCAAAGTTAGGCTCCTAGAAGATGTCAAAAATACAGGAGAGTGATCAGATCATTAAATCAGTCAAGTCACAGTATTTATTTTGATTGACGATGTTAAGACGAAGTTAGTAGTGAATACTTCATCTACGCAGCCCAACAGTATGGGCCAGTCTTTTTTATATTGTATAGAAATTTGTAACTTTTAGGCATCTAAGTTTTGTTTCAAGATTAAGAGTTGAGACTATGTGATCATTAATGGGCACTAAAAAAGGGCACTGCAACAGAATTAGCTAGAATTATTGGGACTCTTAGGGATTTAACATATAGAAACGGAACAGTTTGTTGCAAGCACATCGATGGTCATTTAGGAGCAGTATTTTTACGTTAGTGGATCTTGTCAAATAGTCATATTGCACTTGGATATAAACAGTATTCATATTAATCTTCAGATTTGAAACAAGTGCTTCAGAAGGAAGATAGAAAAATGCAGAGACTAAAAATAAGCATTGATGAAGAAATGTATATCCTATTACAAGTACATGCTCATTACTAAAAATTCCGTACCCAAGCTATTTAACATTTAGCCTTAATTAGCTGGGGAATGTTAGCATTTGTGCAGGATCATCTTTACCATCTACTCCTCAAAACCTTTTAAGGTGGAAATGAGCTGGACGTGTACAGATGATCTTAATGCTTCGCTTAAGCTATCATGCGGGGATCAAAAGTGGGCAGAACATTGGCATAGCTGTGTTGCGAATTGAAAGAACAGCCTCTCAAGACGAGCTTGGAAGAGACATTCTTCTTAGCTGTTTGGCATGAAAAGAATCCAATTGATGAATAATAAGACCCGGAATCAAAATTTGAAATATATGAAAAATCAGACATTTCATCAATGATTCTGTATGTAAAGATTTTGAAAACCAGATTAAGGTAAAACTATGGTTCGGTATCTAGGCAGCAGGTGCATAATCAGGTGGGATCCCATAATCATAATCATCGTCATCATCACTGTACTAAAAAATCTCATGCAGATTTTGGTCTTTTCTTCGTAGCCCGCATTGTTAGCATCTGAAAATAAGTTCTCCATGATTCTGAAGATAACTCACAGCAGATACAACTTAGGAAATCTCAACTCTTTCCTACAATTCTATCTTTTTGGCTCTGTTGCCTCTATGTTTCTATACTGATGTATTAATGTGTTCCACTACTGATCTGCTTTGAGGCTTTAGGCATAGAAATGTGGCGATGTGAAGAAACCTTTAAGAAGTGGTGACCGAAATGCCTTTTGATGTGTAGTTGCAGGCATGTTCGGTGAGATGAGGGATGGTTCGTGCCTGCCTGCAATCTTTGCATCAGAGTAGCCGTGATTTGAGAAAACAGATTGAGGAATTGGTTGGATCATGCAACTATGATTTGAAAGTGAGAGATGCAATTAATAGAAGCATGATACATTCTGTGTCAGCCAAGACATTGCATGTATGCAAGCCTTTTGCTTTCATAGACCCAAGAGTCCGTCAGTTTGTTGTTGTCATGAGACATTTCATGTATCCCAGAAACTAGAATAATCATAATTTGTTTGTGCTTGTGAGATTGGCTACAGTGTTTCCTGCTTTGGTACAAAAATCTAATATTCCACTTATATGAAATTTATAAAGTGAATATTTTTCCTTAAAAATAAATAAACTTTTCTAAATATGCAGTTATACACTGGCTTCAGCTATGTAGGCGGTGTTAGGCTGTGATCAAATCACCCAACAAAAAGCCAAGGATAACCAATTGGATTAGATAAGTGCAAACAGAGACAAAGGACAGTATGTGAAGTCATGCACGTGTTGGCAGCAACCTTGTTTGCTTGATTGCTTTAAATGCCTGTGCACAGTTGGCAGAATCTTTGACTCGAGAAATATAGTTAAAAAAAAGTTAGCCACTGCTAAACGAAATAGAGACAAATAACTGCCATGATGCATTCCAAAACAACGCTAGAGGTTTATTGAGACACACAAATGTTTTTCCATTTAAATAGACAGATGCCTTTGATAAAGTTCTGAAAAGCCACAGATGCCCTTGATTAAGTTCTGAAAAGCCATCTTTAATAGAAACACAAAAATGTTTTTACATTTAACGAGATAGATGGTTTTGATTAAAGTTTAAAATCAGTATTTAATAGCAGTAGGTTTCCATTGTTGATATGATTTTTATTTCATTAATAAATAAAATTATGATCTCTTCTAGTGAGCTAATGAAATATTTATTCACTTGGCAGTCAAACAGCCTAAAGTAAGAAATAAAAATAAAAAAATCCTAAAAAATTCTAACCAACTTAACGAGATAAAGGCATTTTGACCGAGAGAAATCACACTTCAGCGGGGACGCATTGTCTGCTACTCTGCTAACGTGTCAAGACATGGAAACCCTGAGCCATCAACCCTAAATTCTAAAAACTATAATTGTTGAACTAAAGTATCCCAGTTGGTGGCACAAATTTCATCAAGAATATGTAATTGTCAAAGAAAACTGGGTCTTATCGAGACCATTGTGGGGTTTAACTGTCTTAAAAAGAGATACCAATGAATCAAACCTCCGTTGGTATTGCCTTTGCATACGATGTGCCACGACTGCACGTGTTTACCAGAAAAATGAATGGTTGACTGCTGCTCATGCTTGCCGAAAACTTCTGCATGGTACCTGATTCATGGATGAAGTAGATAGTACATTAGGATGCCATCTGAAGAGAAATCCATCGAATAGATTGAGAAGCTAGATGGGCAGTGCAAAAGTTAATTTGAATCTTGAATGCCAGATATTTGCATTTTGGCAGAACAGACACATGAATCCTTCCCTATCCCATTTATGTCAATTTTTCACGAAATCAAAAGTCTCAATCAAACATGTACGGATATAGCCCACAAACTTGTTGCTTAATGCTTACAATTCAGCTAAATCGGCATCTTCGCTGATGATTTGTTTGAGAATTATGATTGTGAGATTTGATAGAAACGTTCCCTCTTCTGAATTAGAGAACAAGTCAGTAATTACTTCAATGAAAATAGATTACAATTACAATTATTTTATTATATAGAATATAGATCCAAATCTCTTCATGGATATTGATTAAAGCATTAAGCTTCCATTTCAGTTTTAGATTACTTTGATAAAAACTCATTTTGTTGTTCTACATTTCTTCTCTTAATATCAAACACCTAAAACGTGCTTAATCTTTTCCAGAGTTACTTTTCAGTTTTAGCCACATCACCCCCCAAATGGGCAGGTTTATCCGAACACATGAAATAAGAAGAGCAAAGACCATGTGAGTGATGCCAGTAAAGTTTTCAGCAAAATGTGAGAGGCTAAATATGCTGCCTCTCATCTACACGCTGAAATGAAACTTACCTATCCACTGGATCGATATCCTATTAAAAAGAAACGTAACCAAAAGTATATCAAACTGAGAAGTTTTACTATAATTTGCATAATTTGTTATATCAATAACTGAAATGGCTGCAAAAGAGGCTGAGCTAATTGCAAAAACTGTCGTTATACATAGAGAGAGCCTTACAACTCAGCATTTATTGATGGTTATGAATTTAGCTATACAGAGCTTTGAAGGCAGCATGAGAAATTAGGCTAAATGCATAAAATGCTAGAATTGAAAGAAAAACAATGTCATCTTATTTAGAGAATGACTGCCTAAAAAGTCTACATTCAGAAGATTTGGGACCAAATGGAAAGCTATATTCAGAAAATTAAAAAAAAAAAAGACAATTTAGGAGAAGGAAAAGGTGAAAAGTACATTCAAAAGGAAATATGGCAGTGAAGCGATGAAATACAATATACTATTTAAAAGAATAAAAAATGCTTTTAAGGAATAACAGTACACCACAGCCAAAAGGATAGGTTGATGCACAAAATGACAAAGAATGAGATAATGGAATTAGAACAGCCTGTGGAATCACATATGATGTTTTAAACTTTAATCACATTAGGCCTATATCAAGGGTCTGCACTTAACCCTTGTTTGCTATTATTACAGATGAATTAACTAAGGAAATACAGAATGAAATCCCTTGGTGTATGCTCTTTATATATCATATTGTGTTGATGAATACATTAAAAGCAAATATTGCTTCAAAAATAGGAAATTGAAGACATGGTCTAGAATCAAAAGGCTTAAAGGTTTCCAGAAGTAAGACAGAATACATGGAATGTAATTTGAACAAAAACATAAGTAGCAATGAAATAGAAGTACCTATTCAAGACTAAAAAATCCTTTAGTGCAAACAGTTCCTTTACTTGAGATCAATGCTTCATTCAGATGGTGAAATTGATAAAGATATAAGAAATCAAATTAAGACAAAATGGTTAAAAGAAAGAAATCCTAAAGGTGTTTTATGCAATAAAGAAAATCTCTGTAAAACTAAAGGGAAAATCTTACATGCTAGTTAGCATGTGCTATTTTATATGTTACTCAATGTTAAAGTTGTACAAAAGAGGCATAAGTATATTAGTAAGATAGATATACAAATGCTAAATGCTTAGATGAATGTTATATGTTGAATATTAAAAATAAATAAATAAATTGACGATGCATGTAAAAATCTTAAAAGGAAGAAGTAAACATGAGCAAGGCACCGGTTCATACAACTAGTACTGGGTTTTGGATCCAGCTTACATGGACACTTTCAAAGGAATTTCACGTATTCACACAGGTAAGATCCTAATGGTCAGCTGGTTAACGCAAATTCCCATCATACAGCTAAGGCTGGGTTTTGAACCCAGCTTTAATTTCAACCAAAAGGGATTAAAAAGCGTTTTCCCCTATGCATCAATACAACTGTTTGATATTAAAAAAATCTTTTTACCTCTCTGCGCCAATACAACTGTCTCATTTCAACTAAGGGGGAAAAAACTTTACAAAAGAAAGCAAACGTAACAGCGTGAACATGGTGGCTCATCCAGGTCTGTAAAAAGAGATGTTTTTCAAGTGAAAGTCAAATGGAGGTCTGGAGTGAAGAGTACAATACAAGGAAAAGGATTAGACAACAATAGTAGAATGGCAATAATATCAAGTTTTCCAGAGAAGGCACAACTGAGGAGACGTACAGCAACTCCATGAAACAGTTACCAAACAGTCTGTGAAGAGGAAGGAGCATAGTTTACGAGATACCAGTGTTGCGTGTGAAGCAGAGTTTCATACCCGCTGTGGATCTCTCCCGCTCAGACAGACAGGACCATCACAGTGGCAATCAGCTTACGTTTTGAAGGCCGCTCCTGATGCCGCTTTCAACACAACTCTGTTCCCCAACAAATAAAAGCCAGGCTGCAGCAGCTACCCAGCACCAGCACTGGAAAGAATCGTATGAATGAATTGCAGTAACACAGATCCGATCAGAGCAACTTGTGCAAGTGACTTAAAACAGAGTCTGAGAGTCAGATCTCCTCTGAATTTTTTCTTCTTGCTTTGTAATTTTGGTTTTGTGATTTTTTCCTATTATGAATGTTCCGACGCCCGATTCAAAGCACTGAAAAATCCAAATGGCAACCCTTTTCTCAAAATTACACCTCCAATAAAAAACACCCCACGAGATAGTTGCTACATCGTCCATTATTGCCAGGTTGAAAGATCTGACGGTAAGGCTCTTTCAAGGGGAAACGGAGAAACCATAACCTATGTTATCCTAGGCTGTAAGTGAGATTGTTGAGCCTAAATGGGTATGATATGTCTCATGTCTTGACAGCATCATCCATGGTCATGTTAATATCAAGTAACATAACCTTACATTAAAATATCAAACCACAAGTATTACCATTGCGATGGATGTTTTTGTTTGTTTAGCATTTCAATCAAAGAGCGCTCTACACCCAAACCTTTATAAATCATGTATATCGTTGCCGAATATGCAACCATAGTCTTAGACAAGGCTGATTTTCAAGAAGTTCAACGTAACATTCATGATCCTCCGCTGTATAATGTATTGTGTGAATGAAGGACTTGGACATCATCAAGCAAGTGATGTGAACCTAACTTATTGGTGGAATGGCATGTTCTTGAGTTTTTCACTTTTTTAGCGACTTCAATTCCAAAGGATTCTTCCATTTGGTATTCTTGATGTTGTTTTTATCTAGAATATATGACTTTTACGATGTGACGGAGAAGAAAGTCTTCCCACATGAATACGCATGATATCTTAATTAGGTTCAAAGTCCATCCCTTGTTCATGTAACAATGATACATCATTTATGTAGAATGAAAATTATAAGTAAATGGAAGTGCTGTTCGTTATTATCTAGGAGTGGATTAGAACTCAAAAAAATAACGAAGTACACTACAAAATATATAATATATAGTAGTAATGATTCTTTAGAAGAATTATATTCTTTAGAAGAATTATAAAGGAATATAAAAGTATGTTAAGTGTGACTTGAATTGGTACTCTTTTGCCTAACAAAATAATGAGCTAACCACTTGAACTACCTATCACTAAGATCATTAATTATTATCATATTTGTATATCATCACCATCCTAGCCATTGTTCCAACAAAATTGGATCAACTATAAGAGTTTCTAATGAGCTAACCACTTGAACTACCTATCACTAAGATCATTAATTATTATCACATTTGTATATCATCACCATCCTAGCCATTGTTCCAACAAAATTGGATCAACTATAAGAGTTTTCTTTCTCCAATCACTTTTCCCCATAACTTTCCTAGAATAGTGTTGTCATATCCTTTTTTAATAGAATCATTATCTATTCCTCTTTGCACTTACTCAAACAATCTAGGACTTAGTCCTTATTTTATCTTAAATAGAAGTCACTCTAAGCCATCATTTAATACTTGTATTTTGCATTTTATCTCTTATTGTAATTGATGAGTGGCGAGGTACCCCTACACTCAACCATACGAAACGAGTGTAGCACGCGTGATCCGGTCGAACTCCGCAGACTAAATGCCTAAACGCCGCAAGGAACACTTGGGGTTAATTAATCGTTGTCTTCCCAGACTTACTTGTTGTTGTCACAGTGTATGGTTAAGTAAGTCCGAGGTATATGATTTTTTTGGTCTTTTCTGGTTTATCTCCTATGCTAAGAGGTGAAGGGTTGAGAGACTAAAACTAACTCTAACTACAACACTAAGTCCTAACGTCAACATCCGTTCCTACTTGCCGTACACACCCTGAACTGTGCAACTGTGGCTACCAAACGCTAATCGTTACTGGGATTACCACACGTAAAGCACGTGCTCGAAGCGGTCGTACTGAGGCACCTAACTAGCCTAAATGTGATAAGTAGCCGATTCCTTGGCTAGCCGTACACATTCGTCAATGCTCGTAACCAAGTCATACTCATGCCGCGTTACTAGGAAAGCAGTAAATAACATTAATTAAACCTATCCATCCACTGCAAGGTTTATTCACAAAGCTCATCTTTATTGCTGTACACAACTTGCGTTCAGGTACAAAGCTGCTCGAATAAAGAACCGTTCACTTGGGGGACTCCTACTGCGGGCACATGGAAAATATTCTATCTCTGGGGTGATCAATCCGCCAGAGCTTCACTACTTTACGCCTAGGATGTCAAATGAGGGGAGTGCCACCTCTTATTTATAGATTTGGCGGCGGACCGCGATATCCCGTACACGATATCGCAGTGTGCATATCGCGTCTCATCATACCCTCATGACTAAATGAAAACTCGTCCTCGAGTTCCTTACAATGATATCGGGTAGGTATGGAATTATTGAGGGGAATGGAACTAATGGAATGACATGTGAACAGTTCATTATTACAAGACTTGACAAAAGTGGTGTTCATGACAACAAGGGTGAACACCTTATTACAATGACATCA
>MNCI01011880.1:307142-378377 GCA_015680685.1 Gnetum montanum | reverse complement strand
AGGTACAAAGCTGCTTGAATAAAGAACCGTTCACTTGGGGGACTCCTACTGCGGGCACATGGAAAATATTTTATCTTTGGGGTGATCAATCCGCCAGAGCTTCGCTACTTTACGCCTAGGATGTCAAATGAGGGGAGTGCCGCCTCTTATTTATAGATTTGGCGGCAGACCGCGATATCGTAGGGGATGCGATATTGCGGCAGCCGCGATATCGCGTATGTGATATCGCAGCTTGTGCATATCGCGTCTCATCAGTAATATTTGACATTGATGTAAGTATTTACATCTTTGCCATATTAATTTGTTGTTCATGCTTCCTTGGTACAATCCAAGATTTAGCATCAAAGGCTCAATTATTGTCCTATATTAGCACTAATAATGGTTTTTTTACTATTATAAATAGTTGATAAAGACATTATCATGGAACATCTAGTAGTTTCTTCTAAGTCTTATTGTAGCAAGAGGAAATTTAGTGATTTTTACCAACTATTTTACTAAAAAAAGTCTATTTATATCGGTGATTCAACAATGAAGATACAAAAAAGGTCTTCAAGTCTTAGCTCTTAAAAAAATAAACAAATGGGCTATATTAGCTTTTTTTTCCTATAAAAAGAGGATCAAGACATTGTACTAGCTTTTATAGAAACAAAAGTTGGCTATGTGATTGGAAACAAAATTAAAATAAATTTTGTTAGCTTATAGGAAGAGAAGAGATGGTAATCTCCAAAAAATTTTGATGTCTTAGTATATGGTTGATAACTATATTTGGTGTAAAGGGGCCTAAGTATAATTCCAAACAACAACCTTTGTTAACTTAATTTCTTAAAAGTCTCAAAGTATTTTGTTTCTCATTTAAAAAGTTTTTTTTATTTTTTTAATATTATCAGTTTAAGAATTAAGGTGTTTGATGTCAATGTCATTTTTATTCAAAGTCATACATGAAAGTTTTACTAACAATGAGATGTTTTTGTAAGGAAAAGTCTAGTCATTTATATAACAAGAGGGATGAACCCCCAAATCAATGAGTACAACAACAGTATCATCATGGAAGGTAGAAGATTCTCCAACAAAACAAATGAACACCTAGACTAATCAAAAAGCCCTAGGCATTCCTACAAGGCATCAAAACCAAAAACCAAAAAATATATATGTGCAACATCATAAAGTTCATTTAAAGATAAGGTATGCATATTTGGAAAAATAAAGGTATTAGCTTAGTGGTAAGACTTGATACGAAAGCTCCATATCTTCAAGTGTACCTATATTATAATTATTTTGGAGTTCCCATTAATTTTTTTAAAAAACAAGAAGGATCATTCGCTGATTCAAGGAAGACCTATGCAAACGACGCATTCATTTACCAAAAGGGCAAAGTGGCCTAAACAGAGTAAACTAATTAAAACTTTGGAATTTTTGGGACAACTTAAGGGCTCATGGACTTGTTTCTAACGTGGCAGCGGGAACTCGGAAGTGGTGAATCGTAGCACGCCTTTGCTTGTTGACTTGAATTATTTATAATACAAAATAAAATGTCAGGTTGATCATGATTTTTAATGTTGTAATGGGAGGGAAAGAATGCTTCGCTCCATACAAACCGACGCTAAATTGGTCTGAAAAACCGACGAAGTACTCTAAAAATCTGTAGTTGTTGGTTGCCATAAAACCAAAAACAAAGTCCTAAAAATGAATGAATGATATAAGACACCGCTAACGAAAAAGAGCATACGCATGGCCTTTGCAGCGCTCACATGTTCGGTAAAATTATGTAAATTAAATCGAAGCACAATCAGTCATGTCTGCTAAGTTTTTCGGTCAGAAGGCTAACGGATCTACTTGGATAAAGACTTTAATATTCTAATTTCGAATTTTCTGAAACCACTAAAAGTTTCATTTATTTCGGTTCCAATGCCCGTGAAAAGAAAAATTTTCCTAGAACGTTCGCTGTTTAACGATGGTCAATTGTTTGCAAAATTATTTAGAGTATTTTGTTTCTGCATTACAGCGATACTAATTTGCCATGTGGGTATAATCAGTACTCTGATTTTCAACCAGGTTGCACGTAACTGGGTATAATAAATACCAATGTTTAGTCGCCAGGTCGGGACAGGACTTTCTACCCTTCTAAGGATCGTGAATAAATCGGTGAGTCCGGCGAGTTGCCCTTAGCAAGGGTTTTAATAAAAGTCGTACCGATTCGATTTAGGAGACGTTAATTCCAAACAGGGGACTCATCGTTGAACCTGTGATCATTGGTGGTTTTAAAAAACACCGATAAATACAAAGGATGCAACAGCAAAAGTATACATCCAAGAATTCATGACATAGCGGATTTGAGAAACTGTTAATGCGCATGTTTTTTAGCATCTGTAAGTAGCTTTCCATCCCTAACCTTTCCTTACTTCTCGAGTTCTTATACCAATGCTGCAGGCGAGTTAATGCTACTGTTTCAGTGTTCCGGTGTTATAAGACAAATATGATCATGGATTTATATGCGAGGAGGAGGAAGCTACACAAGTCGAGGGAAGCAACATCTTTTAGATTTGATGTTAATCATAAACTTGAGAAACTTGCTGGTCTTCAATTACTCTGAAACAGAGAATCCATTAAAAATGATTAAGAAATTGATAACTCCTCGGACAGATGAGCTGTCTAAATGTGCAACTCTGGCAGAATCTAATTTCAGAATGCTGTGACTAAGATTGATTGAATAATCTCGATTTGGATGCTTTGACATTGCTCATTTTGGATTTTATTTGCAATGGCGAATGGCTTCCTAGTTTTCTTTTCCTGAAAAGGTAATAGATAACCGACTTGGAAAGTTTAAGTAAATTTTCATCCCATGCCGTGCGTACTAATTAAGTCCAAAAGCAAAATAAAATAAAATCTCCTCATTCTACTCATTTCGATTTATAAAAAAATTTAATACAAATTTGTTGACTCTTCGTAGGCCAGGCAAAGGCAGGAAGCCTTAAAGAAAAAGCCCAATCTTCCAACAAAAAGGCAAAGCTACCCAAACAGAGCAGGTTAGGAATTTAGGATTAAACAAAATAAAGAGGCCAAGGAATACGATTTATGCTATTGGGTATTTCTGTGTGTTGTCTCCTCATAGATTTGGGTGTGTAGGGTGGGTGGGTGATAACTGAGAAGTGGCCAAGGCAAGTTGAATTCCATTATTTATTACATATAATTATTCAGATTATAATCGCATAAGTCAGAATCTCAGATGGCCCCCGTGGTATATCAAAAAACAAGATGAAAGCCTTACTCTCAATGCCATAATCTTGAATTTTATAGTGCTTTCCTCCGTACAGACACTAGACTCTGACAGCCAATGAGTACCGAAAGTTGCAGTCGCAGCTAGTTGAAAATTTGACATAGTTACCCCCGTTGACGAAGTTAAGAACTCTTTTGTACATGATCAACTTTTAGACATGTTCATGTTCACAATCTTAAATGAGTGAGATGCAGCGAACCAGAAACGAGATCATCTTTCATTTATTTGAAGAGGGTTGCAATAAGAACCACCACCAGAGATTTGCCACAATAGTTCAAATTCTGCCTGAAATAACATGTTCAGTGATGTTGCTTTTGTAATTTCCAAGCACATGCTGACATACACAGAGGACAAAAATTGAGTTTATGATAACAGATAAAATATTCAGAAAAAAAAAGCGAGTGGCTATGGATCCAAAGAGTCTCATTCTGGATGTCTTAAACAAGTTGAGTATCAGTTTCAGATTACATGGTACAAAAAGTCGGTGTGCTGTTTTGCATTTCTTTTAAGGATGGAAAAACAATGCTCAATGTTTTAAGGCTTCAGCCATGCAGGTAAGCAGTAGCCAAATCATCAACAAAAAGACAAGGGTGATCCAAACAGAGGGAAAGAAAGACCAAGGACACGTTGTTAAGCATGGTGATGACGGACTTGGGAACATGTGAGAAGTGCTTAAATGTTTTGCTTTAAGTCATTGGCTGCTTCACATTTCTGCAGTTATGGAAAAATCCACTGTGAATGAAGATAATGGCAGATACCTCATATATGATATGGCACAAGTAGATGATGATAGAATACTGGGCATTTCTTTGATAATTGCATTTAATGGCTTCTTATAATTGATGCTAATTTGATCCCCTCTTAGCTTTTAATCTTTTTCCTTCTATCTTGATCAAGATGACTTTACTTAAAGTTGGAAAATTAACAACGGCTTTAGAACATGCCAATTCTTATCCTTTCTGAATCCAAATTTGTTCTGGTATCATAGTCAAAAATATGTTTTACTGCATTGTTCGGTAGGCAGAATTTAGCTCCTGACGAAACAAACTGTTTACGAATTGAGCTACTATCTACCTCATTGGCTTAATGTTAAAATTTAGATTTGGGGCCGAGGATAGATTATATATTCCTCTGCATTATGTTATACATGTAATTTCATATTAGTTAAATTGTATGCATAATGTTCAAAGAGGAAAATTTTTAAGTGGCAGCACTGTTTTAAATTTTTGATAACAACTAAAGAATTAGCTTAACAAATTTTCATTATAATGGAATTGCATCTTAAAAAGGAAATGTTAAAATAACTCTGTTATAACAAAATAATAGACAAAATAAAAAATATATTGAATATCTTAGCCAAGTGATCCAAACTTTTACGGAGCTAGGTTGTAGTTTCACATTTCTTAAAAGATTTCTCGTACTAGGTTGATATCATCTTATGAGATTCATCTAGTATCATTTTAACTGAACAGCAATTAACTATAATATTGATAAAAACTTGAACATATTTGTATGAAGCAAGTGCTCTCATCTTAATATTGCCCGATGATAAGGATTAAATAAGTCATCAGTCCTTTGACATGCAATGAGAAAATTTAAAGAAATATAAATAAATTAAGAATTTCAAGTATGCTTTACCCAATGGAAATTTCTTGTACTTTGAATCTAGAATACTAGTTCACAAACTCAAATCATTATGCAAAGTGTATTTACCATCTAAGAAATTTAGAGCAGTCAGTGGTAAACACAAATATGAGATTAATTATTGATACATAAAATGATAATAAAATCATAGTATAGCCTTGTTAAACAGATTCAAAGTTCAGGCTCTACACCATGCATTCCTGACTTTAGCTTTTATACACGCTCATCACTAATATGTCCCCCATATCAAATCTCTCATGAAGTGAAACGAACTAAAAACGTCAGAATGCCTTAAGCCTACATAGGTTCCGTAAATGGCTTCTTCTCCATGCTTTCATAACATCAAGCCAGATCTAAATTGTTTTAAATATTAGTATGGTTGTGTTCTCAGTCAGAAAGAACAGCACTTTCACTTCTTAGAAAGAGGAAAGCTGGGGGCCAATATCTCTCGTAAGGGATAAGTATTGAAAGAACAGCAATATCCACTTTTAAATAAGAAAGTTCAGAACCACTAGATCGATTTTTATATCTTTTACATTTTAACAAATAAGAGAGAAGGCAAACAATGAATTGAAGGATAAGTTTTATTTGTCTGAAACTTTTTATGTTGGAATTTGTCTTTGATTATTTAATTACCACATTATGAACATGAAAAAATTATCAACTGATGGCTGGCATATAGATGATGAGGTAAATATTTCATTTTCTAAATTAGAGTCAAAATAGCCAGACTGCTTGGTTGACCCAAAAAATCTGCTTATAATAATGTTGAAGATTAAGCAGTGTGTGGGCATATGGAAACAATTTTTTGAAGATAATGAGCAATGACCAATCGTAGTGTCCTAAGAGAGAGCCTAGAAAACCTTTGAGAAGTAGCTTGAGCCATGCTGATGTGGAATGTTAAATTGGGAATTGTGCAAGCAACAATGCTGGCAATAACGGAACATGTCTCATCTGCCAGGACAGACATGATAGACTTATTTCATTTTAAACTCATTTGGATTTTGAAACACTTTCACAGAAACGCTAGTCATAATCATGAGTCACTGATGTGAGCCGCTGCGAATCAAAAAAGTGCAGAATCCTCAGCCATGGCGTCTGCACTCTTTGCATGCTTGGCAACATTCTATGCCTTGGATCCGCGGAGTGGCGCAGAATCAGCCACTCTCATATATCGCATGTCTGTTATGTTATTCAATTAGAAAACTTCGTGTTGAAATTTGATTAATCGCTTTAACGTTTGGATTTTCAAGTTTCCGAACCCGGTTAAATGTTATCATGAGAAGGTCCGAAAGATTAAGTGTATTTTCCCATAAAATTTTGCACTGTTTAACGATGGTTAATTTTCATTAATTTTTTGCAAGATTATCCAGGTCATTCTATTGTAGCGTAACAGGTATATTCTTCTTTTGTGAGGAAAGCACTTTTCAATTTTGTATTAATTTCCAACTGCCAAAAAAACGTACAAGATGCAACTTAATGTGATTTATTATATTTAGAAGCAGAAATCTTGTGCTAATTTATTACATACATTTATAGGTTGCATATCTCAAGGCAAGACAAATTCTCCTAAGGATTCACAAGACCATGGTTGGTATTTCAGGGGATGCAATAGTTAAGAAAATGGAATCTATTGGGACAATGTGCAACAAAATCCTAAGCATATTTACCAACTAGTTAACCAAAAGGTTTTAACATAGATGTGGTCTAATGTGTTAAGGCAAAAGCATTTTATTTACATCACATTAGATCTAATAAATTGATGTAAAAGCTCACTATCTTTTAGTTGATATTCTAATCAAGTATCAAAATGCTTTGCTTAAGTTCTCGTCATCTTAGAAATGAAAGTGGAAAATGGATTCAACTCCCCCAAGAAGAGCATGCATTTGTAGGTTGTGCCAATCAAGAGCTCTTGAAGATGAGTTACATGCGTTTCTTTATTGTATTGTGACTATCCATTTGAAATTGTGTTATAATATTACAATAAAAAACCTGATTTGTTTTTGATGCCCTTGGTGGTGTTGGGTCAATTTGTAAAGTCTATCTTTATTTTTCATGAAAATGTATTAAATGTATTATATGTCAAATAAATCCTATGAATCTTCAGATGTAATAAAACTTCATTTCATGTCATTAATATATATTTACTATGTCCATAAAAAGAAAATTAATCTGCATATTTACTCCTTGAAAACATGATGCATACATAGATATTGCAAGCACCAATTTTGAAAGAAGCTGAACTGTATGAAATATTGCATTGAAAATACATTCAGCATAAAAGCATTATAAAAAGGGTTATCACTTAAGAGTGATGATAGGGTGCTGATCTGTATTTAGACCTGGATGCATCCATCCTGAAAGACATTTGGATTTAGGTGTTTCCTCATCTACCAGCCTTAATGAGACGTCACTTGGCAGATTTTTAAGTTTCTAAACACTCTTGTTATTGGAAATTAATTCGATAGATCGTGGAAAAGAAAAAATGCAGCCTTTTAGAGCTAGACGGTATATGTTTTTATCAGGGAAATAGAAAAACTCTATTCTAAGAATGCAACCTATTTTGAATTCCGAAAATGAGATGATTTTTGTTTCTCCAACAATGCGCTTTCAAGTGCAATAAAAAATGCAACCCGGTGGTTTTCAATTTTTATCGACATCAATTCAACATGACTTGTATGTATAGTTAACATTTATAATTTACGATTTTGACCGTGAACAAAGTGCTCACTAGAGATGCAAGAAGCTGTTTGCCATTGTTAACAGTACATAACTGTTGTAAAATTTCATATACAAATATTATAAACCTTTAATAAAGGAATATGACTAAGGAGGACTGAAGCTGACAATTACATAAATGGGACAATGGCATAACAAAGACTCGGAGTTGCAGGCTGCATAATTTCTTACAGACAATTAAATAGATGATCGCTAATTATTGATTGGAACATGTACCTTTTAATCCTTCATTTGTATCAGCATTATGCAGTTTTTGAAATATCTGAAAGTATCTTTGATGTCTAAAATTACACATCAACTTGTACATTAAGACTTGTCTTTTCCATGTTCCCGAGCCCATGGCACCTAGCATTTTAGTGTGTTCAATTTAAATTCTACTAGAAATACGTATAATAAACAGTTTGCACCCATTTGCAATGCTTCTGTTCTTTAATTTAAAAGCACATGATGGATTAGTTTCATTAAGAAAAGTTTGAAGGCAAGATAATTGAGCGTCTTAAATCAGTTTCTTAAGATGTCCCAAGTTTAAGATTCTTGTTGAATAATTTTACAGTCTGCAAAAAAAAAAATTTATAAATGAGTAAATGATTCATTTGGTGAAAATAATACAGCAAAAAACATTGATGAACAAGATCATACACAAGTACAGTCTTACACAGGTTCAAAACTGTCCTTTACTAAACAACTCTTACTTGACCTTGGAAATTTTTCAAATTGACAATGTTGCCAGAAAGCAGAATCATCATTAACATGTGCCCTCAAAAACACCACAGAGGTGAAAGAAGGATAGAAACGCTAGGATGACGTTATGACTACTTCAGAAACCAACATTTGTAGTACCGGAACCTATTCCATTACATTTCCTTACTAACCATCCATTAAACCATAATAAAATTGTTGGCAAAAACATATCTTTGTAAAAGAGAGCTTGGTAAAAACAACTCTTACAGTGACACAAAAACTCAAAGAGAAACATAGTATCCAAATATGAAAGAGGAAGAATCAGGGGCAACTCATTGACGAATATATGTGCCAAAATTTTGAAATCACAAGAAAAAGCAAACCGTGGTTATGTTGCTATGCAGCAGGGGCATAGTCAGGTGGAATCCCATAATCATGATCATTGTCATCATCATCATCTACGTACTCAAATATCTTATCAAGATTCGCATTGTCTGCGTACCATACTTTCTCAGTATCTCTAAGGAAGCTGCTCATGTTTTTTCAATATTTTTAAGTAACTCTCAATTCCAGCCATTCTCCAAGTTTGTATACAAAAGTGATGGATGCTCTGATGCTAGTGTTTCTGTGTTCTGCAATGATTAGAAGAAACATGATCATGAATTTATATGCAAGGGGAAGGAACTTGTAG
Source organism: Gnetum montanum (assembly GCA_015680685.1). Lineage (NCBI taxonomy): Eukaryota > Viridiplantae > Streptophyta > Gnetopsida > Gnetales > Gnetaceae > Gnetum > Gnetum montanum. Next base: position 369,348 of record MNCI01011880.1, on the reverse strand, counting down.
AAGTTGAGGGAACCAATGTCTTACATTGGTTGTAAGAGTGAACCATGCATAAAGTTGAGTGATCAGTTCGTGATAGCCAGCAAATGTTGTATAAGATCAATTAGGTGAATGAATTAGACATTTTAGTGGAAAATCAAATAGTAATATGTGCCAAGAAAATTGATTAAGACACTGCATTCTAAAATTTGCAATGCTCTGGCAGAATCAAATGTCAGAATCTCCTGAACAAGACATTTTTCTGTTTCTACTGTGTTGCTCAATTTCCTTGGTTTGACATTTTTATTTATGGGTTCCATTTGTTGTTCGGAAATGGCTCCTCTTTTCCTGTAAAGTCAAAGAACAAATACAGGATTACCAGGAACACAAATTGATTGTCTATTAGAGTTTAATATAAGTCTGTAAGGTCGTTGATAAATGATGACTAACACTTCTCTAAGAAATGAATAATGCAGATTTTGAAACTCTTCAAGGGGCATGACCCATGCAGCTGGAGGTAAACTTTAACGGACCCAATCATCCAACAAAGAGGCAAATTGACCCAAACAGACGAAATTAAGAATTTAAAATTAAAACACATTATGGATCAAGATATGATTGATGATTTTGCTGATTTGCTGCATGCTCATCGAGTTCGGTTTCTGACGTGGCTATGTGGATATGTGAGAAGTGGCGAATTTGCAACAGGGCTTTACTTGTTATATTTAATTATTGTTGTCACCAATAAATTGAAAACGTGAATGCTATGTTGTTTTGAAATGTTTCCATCCTTACAAACAGACACTAGTTTAATGAGAAAAAATAATGAAGTATTCCAAACAGCTGTAGTTGTTGTTGCTGTGATGTTGGTTGACAAAAATTAAAAACAAGCAAATACTTTGTTTTAGCAGTTCTCTCTCTTTATTATCATTTATGGCCATGGAAGTAGAAACAGAGAACTAATCCTGCGAAAACTAAGTATAATGACAAGATCCATTGAATTGATTTTCATATGCCCTTGGCTGCTTTCCGGGTTTCACAAGTTAGAATCATAAGCTTGTGAGATGCAGCAAATCAGAAACTGGAATATCTGGATCATCTTTCTGTAATTTGAAGAGAGGTAGACTAACAGCTCAAATTCTGCCGAAAATGATATGTTCGGTGGTGTTGGTTTTTAAAGTTTCAATGCACATGCTGATATACATATGGATTTAAAAAATTAGTTTAGCATCTAAAGATATTCGGAATTTCAGAAAATGAAATGGCTATGGATCCTTGGGGCTTGTTATGGATGATATGAAAAATTAAGGTTTCAGTTTCAGATTACATGGCATAAAAAGCCAAGCTGCTGCTGCTTTGCATTTCCTTAACGGGAAAAGACGATCAACCAAATCTGCTGACCAAATCATCCACCAAAAGACAATGTTGATTAAAGGTAATGGGCAGATACCTCATATATGGCATGGGAAAAATGGATAATACTATAATACTGCATATTGCTTTGAACATGGCTTTTAATGGGTTTTAAGGCTAGTTCGATCCCCTTTTGGCTTTTAAATTTTTTCTATCTATCTTGACCAAGATGTGTTCAGTTTAAATTTTGAAAATTAATAACGGGTTTAAAACATGCCACTTCATAACCTTTCCAAATTTCCTTCCCGTTGCCATAGTCAATAAATTTTTTTTCCTGCATTGCTCAGTAGACAGAAAAGAATTTAGGATAATGCCAAAAGAAATTATAACCAGCCATTGACCATGTGAGCACCGAAGGAGACACCTAAGCTGGATTGTAACAAAAAAGTATGACTTAATCAATTTACTATTTAATTGATAAACAAACTATCTACTAATTCTTACAATTTCTGTGACTTAATATTCCAGGAAAATTGATCAAGACATTGCATTCTGAAATTTGCAATTTAATATATGGCTGATAACTTATTAGTTAATAAACAAACTATTTACTAATTCAGCTGCACTGGGATGATTGACTCAATACTAAAATATAGCTTTAGAGACCCATGTAATTTAATATTAGTTAATAGAAAATATTATACACAAGTTTCGAAAGAAGAAAATTTGAGTGGTTGCATTAGTTTAAAATTTGACAAACAGTTAAAGAATTGGCTCAATAAATTGATAAAATAAAAATTGTATTGGATATCTTGACCAAGTTGTCCAAATTGTTCAGAAACGAAGTTGCAGTTTCACATTTCTTAAAGGAATTCAGTACGAGGTTAATATTTTTAAATATACATAGTACAAGCTTCGTCTCATCTAGTATCATTTTATGGAAAAACTATTAAACTGTACCGCGTAGTGCATCAAGTTATGACAAAATTTCAGCTTGAAAATGCTGGTATGAAACAAGTGCACCAATCTTAAGATTATAGAAGCCATGATGAGGATTATAGAAGTCAAGGGTACTTTTGACAATCTAATAGAAATTCAAAGAAAGTTTTAGAAATTATGAATGCAAGTGTACTCTGCCCGATAGAAATTGCTTGTACCTGAATATGTAAATCAATTTAGGAAGTGTCTTATTATCTAAGAAGTTTTGCAATAGTTACTAGTGAAAACAAATATGAGTGATTACTTGTACATAAAATAACAAAAGCATCATGATGCCTTATTACAGAAATTTAAAGCTCATTCTCTGCACTATGCAATCCTAACTAAGCTTTGTTATACCTTCAGAATCCTGGCACTCGGAATCATTAGCATGTGCCCTCTAACAAATCTCTCATGAGGTGAAAAAGGGACAAACATATCAGGATTCCTTAGGCTTACCGGCTTCCCATAAGTCGTTCCTGCTCCATGCCTTTAGAATATAATACTGGTAGGAAATGAAACATCAAGCCAGGTGAAAATTGCGTGAAAAATTAGTATAGCTGAGTGTTCTCATTTAGAAAGGCAGCAGTTAACTTTCTGGAAAGAGGAAAGTTGGGAAGAAAGAAACTTTCTTCTACAAAAGAGTAAAGAAAGAACTATAAGGTCCACTACTATATAAGAAAATTCAAAACCACTTGGAATTTATAAAATAAGAAACAAGGTGAACAAAGAATTAAAGCTAACCAACAAGGGCGTAGTCAGGTGGAACGCCATCTATCACAATCAACATCATCCCCTTACTCAGATATCTTATCAAAATTCCCAGACTTTGAGTAGCATATTCTTTAACCTCCCTAAGGAAATTCCCTCATGTTTATGAATAACAAAATATAGCTCTCCATTTCTACTGTTCTTACGCTTTGTCTTTGGATACCAATGTTCTTGCAAGGTAGCTATTTGGGAAAGAACTTTGGTTGTATTTATATGTAACAGTAACTATTAAAAGGTTGTGTTTTAACAGCAACCAATTTCTCTGGAGTTGAAGTTGCTGAACTTGCCTCATATTAGTAACATAGAAATTTTCAATAAATGAAATGGAAATTCATAATAAAATGACAAATTCTGAAGTAGGCTTAATCGCTCTTATCTGGAAGTGAAAGTGAACTCAGTGCAAGTACAGTAGCTTTTCTGTTTTAACAAAATTAGAAATCAAATAAAAACACATTAAGACAACAGCTCTCGGAATTTGTTTTTTAATGTGGGATTTCCAAGCATTCCTGCCAATTCCATCGAGCTTGAAAATATTTAAAATACATGCTTATTATCTCTCCAACTCAAATTTCATTTCACTACACTGATTTATTCGAGGCAGCTGATGGATGGCATGTAGCTGTTGAAGTACATAAATAATTCTCTGAATTACAGGAGTAAAAATTGCTGACTGATTGGTTCATCCAAACAATGGACCTAAAATAATGTTGAAGATGCTGTGATGAGGAGCTTCCATGGATTCTACAATCCAAGCTCTCTCAATGTCATAAAACAGCAAATTTGAACAAGAAAAGAAAATGGAAGCTTTATTCTTGCACAAATGGAGAAATTACAGCTGAAAGGAAGCACAAATTCCCAAGGACAGACAAAAGATTCAATCAAATTCTCACACACTCAATCAAAGAAATCAAATTCTCACACACTCAATCAAAGAAAACACATACTCACATGGATGATGATCAAGGGCCCTTGCCAAGACTCTCTCTCTCTATACTCTCTTCTTTCAACTCCCTACACTCTCTCTTCTGTCTCTCTTTATCAAATTGAAGGCCCAAGAACTCTATTTATATCCTTCTCCCCTGTCTCTTCATCGTTTCTCCAATTTACCATTCAATTTGATGTGCATTAAAATCTGGATAAGACATCATGTAAAACCAAGAGATATTTTTCCTGAGTACAGAGAAATATCAAAGGAGATATCTTAAAATCATGTTAGATGTCTTGTCTAAGATGTCTTGAATGCAGCTGAGACATCTAATTGTTAAGGGAGACACCTTACCAACTAGGGCCAAAATTAAAGATGCTTGTTTCGAGACCTGGAACCTTCAAATGACACACCTTCAAACAAGTCCCGATAGCCCTGCAACCTCCTAAACTCATCAAAATCGTCCCAAAACCCTTTCAAACATGCCAAAATTCCAAAGAAAAATCCTATCATTGGAGAGGTGTTACATTGGCCTGTCTGATATCCACATCATACTGTGTGGGAAAACGGAAACAAATTGTGTCAAGATAATACACAACGACCGACCACAATGTCAATAGTATCTTAAGGTAGACAACCCAGAAAACCTTTGAGAAGTTATTTGAGTCGTGCTGGCGACCGACCACAATGTCAATAGTATCCTAAGGTAGACAACCCAGAAAACCTTTGAGAAGTTATTTGAGTCGTGCTGGGGCGGTGTGATAATTGTGCAAGGAATGATCCTGGCAATAAAGGAGAATGTCTCATAGTAAAGACATGATCTTCTTATTTCATTTTACAGTTTAAACTAATTGCTTTATAGGCCTTTATTAACATGTTTTCACTGAAACCGTAAAAAAATCGTTCATAGGCATGTGTACTCAGTTAAAGCATGATATATACCTGGACATTGCAAGCAACAATTCTGCAAAAAGAACTGTACGGAACATTGCGTTGAGAATACATACAGCGAAAATACTTTATTAAATGGATTTTAAAGTTTATAATTACTTTTGTTATTGAAATTTAACTAAATAGATTAACTGTTGAAAAATTTCTTCATTGGAAAATAAGCAGCCCTGTGGAGTTAGACGGTATGTGTTTTTATCCAGAAAACACAAAGTTTATCTTAAGAAAGTAACCTATATTTTGAATTACCGAAATAACATGATTTTTCCCTTCACCAATGTGCTTTTGAAGTAAGATGAAGAATTTAATCCTTTAGTTTCCGTTTTTATAGACAAACTAGACATTACTTGTATCTATAGTAAATATTTATAAACCACAATTTTCAAAATGTACAATGTTTTTCTGTTATTGTCAACAATACATGAGAGTCCTGTGATTACATCTATGAATTTTAACAAAGGAATATACATTAAGGATAGCGAAGACATTAAATACGTGGGATAATGCAAAAAAAGTAGAAGGTTGAGAGCGGCTTATATATTTATAATTTGAATATCAAATCATTTTTGTTTCAAAGTAAGAAAATCTCATAATCAATTTACTGGAAATTTAACTTTAAACTCCCTTTTTGTCTAAAAAGGGAAGGCTACTCTACGGTGAATGAATATGAATGGTGAACAATATAAGAAATTCTGAAATTGTATAACAGAATGAAGTGAATATACAAATACAAGGCCGGTGCGTTTATCTAAGCTTAATCGTGCCATCTAAACAACAAATTCCTTTTGTCCTGAGTGTTGTTTGTTGTCAGCAAATTAAATGTGCTTTGAGATTTCAGATTCAGTCACCACGATGCTGCTACATTGCGATGGCAAAACGAGCGAGAGTTTGAGGAGGTCTTGATCCTCCTGACTCGATGCTCCGCGTTCGGACGACTGGATCTGTGCCCTGGCCCAACCTACAGGGAATGGAGCAACGCTGTTCAACCTGTCCTTGCGCTTCTGGAAGAAGCGTTGAAGCGATTGCTTTCTGACCTGTGCCAACATTCCTGGTACCTTGTGCCTTTCCCCCTTCTCGCTGGCTGGAGCTCCACCTGCACTAGCAACGCTTGCAAATTGAAGCGTTTCCTCTGACGCTGCTGCTGCTGCTTTGAGGTCAGGATTGAAGCAAACAGACTCTTCCTTACAAAGGATTGAATTTGCAAGATCGGTGATTTCTTGAGCCTTATCGGGCACAACTGCGTAAACATTGACGGCTCCGTTGTAGAAGATTGTGAGGTCACACATGCTGTGCTTCTCTTGCACATCCATGGTCCCTGACTCGCAACAACGCGGTGACAATTTCACTTCTTTCTGTTGTTGCTGCTCATCGCTTTTGTGCTCCGGAAAGAGGTCCAGGAGTTTGGGGCCGCGAAACTGCTCGCAAGAAGATGCGTTGCTATTAATCTTCTTGGCGGCGTTGCTGCTGTTTTCTTGTGAATGTTCAACGGAAATGGAGGACAGCACTTTGTGCATCATCTCCGGCCTGATCCGCGAAATTCCTTGCAACATTCGCGGTCGAACAGCGGCGCGGCCAGAAACCTCCATTGAAGAAGCGTCGCCAAGGCTCTGCCACATACTCATTGATTAGCCCCTCCTCCTTCAAAGCTCTCTGCAATGCAAACAAGCGGACCAGCTGCTGCTACCACAGCGAAGCACTCGAAAGACCAATCTCCTTGGCAAAGTAACGCGAATGGGATTACCAGTGCAAGATTGAACTAATTGAATTGCAGAGGATGAGGCGAAGGCAAAGGCCGGAGCAGCTACTATTATTATAGCAAGCACGCAAGGGTCAACAGCAGAGGAGAGGGAGACGAAAGAAATGGAATTGAGTTGAATTGAATGATCAAGTTGTGTGTGTGTGACAGACAGACTGACACAGACGGGCAGCGGTGGTGGTGAATTAGGTTGAAGTCGGACCGCGTAATTTGGGCACGTTTTTGGAGGAGCACCGTCATGGATTCAGCTTGTTGCGCGTGCTTTGCTGTATCTGTTTTGTTTGTATGGCAGGCAGATTTGCGGTGAGTGAACATCAGTGGGTGGGTGCAGGCGTGACTGCAATTTAACACATGCTGCTTCTTGGTTGCTTTGCAAGAGGGCAAAATGGTATGGACTGGACTTGAATGAGTCATTGACAACGAGAAGGGAGAAACGATAAAACCTTATCCCATGAACGGGAATGGGATCCCAAGTGTGAAAACGTGCCGACTCTCCCATGAGTTAAACGAGAGAGGTGTACAATAATAAGAAATGCACTGTCGTGTACAACAAGCAAGGATTTAAACCTTTTTTTAAGTGGTTTTTTGTCAACTTGCACCCACGGTTTTCTCTATCCCATTGTTTGGTATTTTGGACCTCTCATTTGAAACGTTTTTGCAATCAATTACACGCACGCTCTTTCCGGAAGACGCTGCCATTCTTGGATATTTTAGTCCTGTCGTTTTAAATGGTTTAAATGTTTTTAAAAAATATAAATAAAAATAAATTAAAGAATCCTTGAAGCTCAATTGTGAGCTATTAAATGATGCCATTTTGAATTGGCAAACCAAAAAGTTAGCCAAAGAATCTTATCATAAACCACATTACATCAAAATTTTCATCAAAATTTTCAAGTGATGTAAAGATCAAAAGGATGACAATAAAGATCCTCATCAAATAAAGCTTTCTTTAAACTTAATTAACAACTATGAAAATATGAATTACACCAAACCTCAAACATAATATTAATAATAAGTAAAAAATTCAAAGTACATTACATGTTTAACATTAAGTAAAAATACCAAAAATAATATAGAAAAGAAAAACTTTCAAAATTTAGGAATGTTTGCATAGTTGTACAACCTTAAAATTGATGCTTTTAAAAATCAAAAGTCAAAAAAAAAATTAACTCTTAGGAGGGAGGGTGATCATAATCCTAATAAAATGTATACCACTTTCAAACATCTATGCTTGAGCTTAAAATAATAAAAAGATTTTAAGTAGCAGTAGAAACCTTTAGCAAAGTACTATCTTTTGTAAGAAATAAATATTCAATAAAAAATGATGGCACATATTGATTATCATGATTGATCTTATGTTGAGAATCTGTTCCACTTTTTAGAGCCTACTTGTAGACATAAGTTTTAATCTCTGATTTAATCATCTAATAAGAAATAATTTGCCTTATGAGTTATCTATCCTAACGGTAACTAATGATATCCACATCTCTTCTCATTAAAACGAAAGATATCCACATGTCTTCTCATATTTCTTTATTGCTCTTTGATTATTTTTATCATTGACATTAATATGATTTTTATCTTTTCCTTAGCTTTTTTTTAGATGAAAATGAAGAGTATTAAACATGTCCTTCATGATGATAAAATTTATAAGAATTAGGTTCAATTTCACTCTTAAAATACACTTTTTTTTTGCAAATTGGGTTTCTATTATTCGTTTCAATTTACTTATTGATGAATTGCATTTATTCAATTTACTCATTGATGAGTTGCATTTATTGGCTAGGCGTCGTCAATGCATCGTATGATGCAATCAATGAAGCCCCTGTCAACGCAATGTTTGCCTTTTGCCTATAAATACATACGTATCTGCATTTATGGCAACAAAATTTCAATAATAGCAAAGTTTTTATTCATTCATTTAAGAGTTAAAATATTTCCTTCGAGCGACTGCAGCAGAGTGATTGAGTGTATAGATTTTTACACATGACACATCTTTATTCAAACATTGTTGTTGCTCATCGCTTTTGCGCTCTAGAAAGGTCTAGGAGTTTGGGGCCACGAAACTGCTCAACTGCTCGCAAGAAGATGCGTTGCTATCAATCTTTTTAGCGTCATTGCTTTTGTTTTCCTGTGAATGTTCAATGGAAATGGAGGACAGCACTTTGTGCATCATCTCCAGCCTGATCCACGAAATTCCTTGCAACATTCTCGATGGAACAGCGGCGTGGCCAAAAAACTCCATTGAGGAAGCGTCGCCAAGGCTCTGCCACATACTCATTGATTAATCCCTACTCCTCCTTCAAAGCTCTTTGCAATGCAAACAAGCCGACCAGCTGCTGCTGCTACCACAGCGAAGCACTCAAAAGATCGATCTCCCTGGCAAAGTAACGCGAATGATATTACCAGTGCGAGATTGAATTGATTGAATTGAATGCAGAGGACGAGGCGAAGGCAAAGACCGGAGCAGCTACGATCATGAAGGCAAGCACGCATGGGTCAACAGCAGAGGAGAGGGAGAGGCCACAAAACAAAACGAAAGAAATGGAAACGAATTGAATTGAATTGAATGATCAAGTTGCGTGTGTGACAGAAAGACTGACACAGACGGGCAGCGGCGGTGGTGAATTAGATTGAGATCGGTCTGCGTAATTTGGGCACGTTTTGGAGGAGCACCGTCATGGATTCAGATCGTTGCGCGTGCTTAGCTGTATGGCAGGCAGATTGGCAGTGAGTGAATACAAGTAGGCGGGTGTAGGCGTGACTGCAATTTCAATTTAATACGTGCTGCTTCGTTGTTGCTTTGCAAGTGGGCAAAATGACATGGACTGGACTTGAATGAGTCATTGACAATGAGAAAGGAGAAACGATAAAACCTTGTCCCATGAACGGGAATGGCATCCCAAGTGTGAAAACGTGCCGACTCTCCCATGAGTTAAACGAGAGAGGTGTACAATGATAAGAAATGCACTGTGCGGACAAGAAGCAAGCATTTAAACTTTTTTTTAAGTGGTTTTTCGTCGTCTTGCACCCACGGTTTTCTCTATCCCATTGTTTGATATTTTGGACCTCTCATTTGAAACGTTTTTGCAATCAATTACACGCACGCTCTTTGAGGATGACGTTGCCATTCTCGGGTATTTTAGTTTTGTCATTTTAAATGGTTTAAATGTTTTTTAAAAATATAAATTAAAATAAATTAAAAAATCCTTGAAGCTCAATTGTGAGCTATTAAATGATGTCATTTTGGTTTTTTTAAAAAATATAAATTAAAATAAATTAAAAAATCCTTGAAGCTCAATTGTGAGCTATTAAATGATGTCATTTTGAATTGGCAAACCAAAAAATTTAGCCAAAGAATCTTGTCATAAACCACATTACATCAAAATTTTCAAGTGATATAAAGAACAAAAGAATGACAATAAAGATCCTCAACTTAATTAACAACTATGAAAATATGAATTACACCAAACTTCAAACATAATATTAAAAATAAGTAAAAAATTCAAGGTACATCACATGTTTAACATTAAGTAAAAAATACCAAAAATAATATAGAAAAGAAAACCTTTTAAATTTTAGGAATGTTGCATAGTTGTACAACCTTAAAACTGATGTTTTTAAAAATCAAAACTCAAAAAAAAATTAACTCTTAGGAGAGCAGGTGGTCATAGTCCTAATAAAATGTACCTCGCTTTCAACATCTATGCTTAAGCTTAAAATAATAAAAGGATTTTAAGTAGTAGTAGAAACCTTTAGTGAAGTACTATCTTTTGTAAAAAATGAATATCTAGTAAAAAATGATGGCACATATTGATCATCATGATTGATCTTACGTCAAGAATCTTTTCCATTTTTTAGAGCCTACTTGTAGACATAAGTTTTTGATGAATCACAGTTTGCCAAGCCCTAATATTGAATACTCAATATTAGGTACGCGATATCGCAGCATGGATAACGATATCGAATACACGATATCGTGATTCTTGTGTCGGCCTATAAATATAGCACTCAGGCACACAGGAAACGAGAGTCTTTGTAAGTTTTAAGGTTGAGTCTTTTTGTCAATTTTCAATTAGTTTTCATATCCTTTTTCCAAGTACATGCTCGTAGTGTGATGTTTGTAATTGTACAGAACCTTTGTTTGAGTGTGACGTACTTGGACACACACAATCGGCAATAAAGATTGAGATTACTCCATCATTGTAGCATTCGCTTAGTTTGTAATTGTTTAATTGTTAATTATTATTTATTGCTTTCTTAGTTAGTATTTCTTTATCGTCATTTATTGTTCTTGTTGTTAATGCAAAATGAGTATGTCTTAATCACGAACATTTAAGTGTAACTACTTGGTAACCCAGTAGCGTATCTAGTAGTGCTTCAGGTCATGTGTGCTTGGTAATCTCAAAAGTAGTACACGAAGTCCAATATGCGTACGAATGATTAAGGATGGATGCTCATCGCATTTAGGCTAGTTTAGATTTTACTTCATATTACTTATTAGTTTAATCAAGATTATTTCTCATTGTCTCTAGGAGTAGCCTAGTGTTAGAAATCACATCATACACCTCACTCAGGACTAAACCATATGTGACAAAGCAAATACTAGTCCACTTGGGAAGACAGTGAATTGTAATCAATGTGTAACTATCTAGGTGCCACAACTAGTTTGTCTACGAAGTTTGATTGAATCGCATATACACACTCATATTCGTATGGTTGAGCATAGGGGTGCCTCATCGCTCATCATTGGCGCTGTTGCAAGGGACGGTGCTAGTTATCTGGATTAGTTATATCATATAAGATCATTGTAGTGAAGTATTAAGGATATATCTTTCAGAAAGGAAATTAATTGCAATTAAGTCACACACAATTCACAACAATTTTTCTTTCACAAGACAATGTTAACACAACAACTAACGAGGTAATTCATTAGAGAACCAACACAATTTATGATGACAAAGAAGTTTGGAGTACTCAATCTTATGTAGGAGTTTCATATGTTCATGGACATCCAACGATACTCAATGACTATTGTCATCCAACTCAGACACCTTTAGTGAGAATGGGATATCCCATAGGACGAGGGGGCCCATAGGGCCTACGACCTTCTCAATGGTTAGCAAGAGTACATCAGGGGATGATTGGGAGACTTACAAAAGTCATGACAAGTCTTCTAGTTTTCTCTCTTTCTCAGCTCCTTCAATGTCAAGTTATGACAAGGATGACTATTTCTCAAGGGGTTGGCATAGAAATAAAAATCAAACTTGTGAGCACAGTCAAGAATGCCAACAAGAACAAAGACAACATCGTCCCAACTCCCAAACTCATAACCTACTTAGTGATGATGAATCCCTGCTAGCCACTAAGAGCCTAATGCATATACAAGAGGTTGTTCGAATATTCTGCAGGCATTGTAAGGAAAGACGTATACCTAGGCTTGATTTAAACAACTTTCCCAAGTTCTCAGGAGGCTATGATTTAGATCTACAACATTGATGAGTCATAAATTTGCTGGCTGTGATATCGCAGCCATCATATATCAGCCCTGTTGTATCAGTAGCTGTGATATCGCAGCTGCGATATCGCGTACGCGATATCTCGTACGTGATATCGCGTCTTCCCTGCGATATTGCGTATGTGATATCGCAATGCACCACAATTTCTATAAATAAGAGGCGGCTTTCCCAGTTTTAGGAATTAGGAGTTAAGAGTAGCGAAGCTCTGGCAGTTTGACCACTCCAGAGATAGATTATTTTCCTGTGTCTGCCCACAGTGTGGTGAATGTAATTGTACGACATTCTTTATTCGAGTGTGACGTACTTGGACATGCACATGACCGGCAATAAAGATCGAGATTACTTCATCATTGCAGTAGTCACTTTGTTTATTTATTTTATTGTTATTTACTATTTTCTCTCTCTCACCCTTCAACTCCTAAAACACGGTAGGAGTACGACTTGATTACGAGCATTTAAGTGTGACTACTTGGTAGCCCAATGGCGTACCTAGGATCTGCGCTTGGTAATCCCAGTGGTAGTTGTGCACAAGGTCCAAGATGTGTACGGTTGATCAAGGAATTAGTTGCTCATCGCACTTAGGCTAGATTAGATTCTCTTACCCTTTTCCTCCTAGCTTAGATTAGTTAATCTTACATTCCACTGCCTTCAGGAGTAGCGTTAGAATTAGGAACATATCATACACCTCATCTGGACTAAACCATACGTGACAAATATAATACTGGTCCAGGTGGGAAGACAGCGAACTGCGACCTAAGGATAACTGTTTAGGTGCCACAACTAGTCCGTCTGCGGAGTTTGACTGGATCGTGCATGCTATGCTTGTTTCGTATGGTTGAGTGTAGGGGTACCTTGCCACTCATCATTGGCGCCATTGTCAGGGACACGCTAGTTATCTAGATTAGTTATATCATTCAAGGTCGCTATAAAGAACTTAATGATACATCTCTTAGAAAGAAGAAATAATTATTAAAAGTCACATAAATCCACACACAACAATGCCTCTCCTACAAGACGATAATAATGCCACACTTAGTGAGGAAGTTCATTGGAGAACCAATGAGCTATATGATGATGAAGATTAGAGCATACAACTGGAAGTGGGAGTTTCTTATAAGCATGAACAAAAACAACGTCATCACAATGCATGAAAGCCTAACTTACCCGATGACAATGAACCCCCACTGGCCACTACAAGCCTAACGCAAATACAAGAGGCTGTTTGAATCTCACGTAGGCATCGTAAAGAGAGCCGTCTACCTAGGCTTGATTTAAACAACTTTCCTAAATTTTCAGGAGGCTATGACTTAGATCCGCATCAACATTTACAAGCCTTCTATGATGCCTGTACGTGGAACAACATTGATAATGGTTGGCAAAAACTTAAACTCTTTCCCATGACACTTGTTGACCAAGCAAAAGTATGGTATAGATCGTTAAAACCAAATTCAATACGATGCTGGTTAACAATGGTAGAAGTCTTTAACGAAAAATATCAAACGTACGCAAGAGTGTCAGCCTTGAGGAAACAAATACAAGGATGGAAACAAGAAAAACATGAACCCTTGGACATGGCCTTAGAAAGATATTATGCACTGTTAAACAATTTTCCAGGCCATGGGTTTTCCAAGGAAAGGCTAATGTACCATATTATCGATGGGCTACGTAATGAAACAAGAGAGACCTTAGGAACGTATGCCCAAGGTCAACTATACGAACTACGAACCCATCAAATCCAAGAGCTTATTAAGTGGGTAGCAAAAGAAGAAGGAGAATTAGCTAGATGGGGGAGTGTTGAAAAACATCAACGAGACCAAAATTTCAACTTAACAAAGGTCCATGATCATAACAAGGAGAGATTAACAAATCTCAAGGTGGAAACATCATCTTTGTCAATACAACAATCGTTAGAAGAAGTCGAGGCAAAGATCAATAAGATGTTGGAATGGATGAATCAAAAGTGTGGAGAATATATTAACATCATTGGAGACAGAGTTTTGACAACCCAAGAAGCAGGACAAAACAATAGACAATCAGAAAGAAAGAATGAAGGGAATAAGTGCTTAACTGCTAACCATACATATGAATGCAACATATGCCTGTACGATCACCCCAAGGATCAATGCCCAATCTTGTCACATTTATATGAGCATTGGGGAAACGTGTTACATCTAGAGTTCATACAGAGATCCTGTGTTCAATCACAGTGGCAACCATCCCAGTCGTGGGGGACACCACCCTTAGACTGGAGGCACCCTTCATATTTTTTGAATCCAAATGCTTACCATGTTCAACATCTTGTTTCTCCAACTGAGCCAACATACTTTACCTCACCACACTACTATTCCCCACAATACTATCAACCCATGCCTCCAACACAACCACCACCTTGTGCACCTTATCCTCCCCCTAACTTTTAGCATTCTCATCCTTTCCCTCCTTATACATCGCCACCAACTGTCCCTTACATACTTGCACCACCGCAACCCACGAAAACACTTGTGCTACTGCTACTAACAGTAGTGAAGAGCCTCCTCAACATCAAAAGCGTCCTTTCTTTAAACACGGCAGTAGGAAGGGACAACACAATTCTAAGGCCACTGCACCTTCCAACCCAGCACAAGTTCAACCCTATGGTGCACCCTTACCTTCGAACCCAATGCCTCATGTAACTTCATCAGGGCCACCAACTAACGCTCCAACAACCATAAGGCCCAATGAACACAACCATGGGAGGCATCATCCTAATCCTTGCATACCATCTAACGGTCCTAAATATCATAGTGGGTCAACTCATTATCCGGGAACTACATCATATAAAGTGCCCCACTATGCTTATTATAATCAAGTGTGTGAACCTTAATGGGGTAAGTATGGACCAGCCCCAATATTTCCAACATGCAAGGATACTCATCCTCCATTTATTAATCCTTGCCATCCTCAACTGATTAGTTATGGGGGATACCCCCCATTCTAAATAATAAGCAGGGTTAATAAATATTTTTCATTTTCTTTATTTTTACAACTTTTTGTTTTCCAGTTTTTCATTTTTCAACTTTTTGTTTTATCTGTTTATCTTTTCATGTGTTTTTTGTAAGTAATCTCATCTACGAATAAAACACTCACGTGGATCATTGGTTGAGGTGTGTTCTATGTTATTAAGTCATGAGTGATCAATTATTTGGAACAGTGAGCCCATTACACCCACTCATCCACTCTACAAATAAGAGGTTATGTTCGAGGGTACATTGATATTCTTGAAATTTCTAAACTTAAAATTAATTTTGTGTTTATTGTACCCAGAATGAAGAAGGATGGACTAAGAGGGAATGATTAGGGTGTGACATCAAGGGGACTTGTGGATTCTCTTTGGTGATGTCTGTGGGAGTTATCATGCAATATGGTTGTACTAAGATCCTTGTAGATCTAATGAAAAATGGGAGTAAGAGTAATCAAAAGGGCACTCAAAAATCAAATGTTGTTTTAGGAGGTCCCATTGGAAAGACATGCACCCATGCCTAAAGGTTGGCGGCTTCTCTAGATTCAGTAAAGTGAGAAAAAAGGAGAGAAAAGAAAAGAAAAACAAAGTGCCACAAAACAAAAGTCACTCCTCCCTAGCATAAAACGCCAAGTGATCATACACCTTGTTGTTATGGTACTCTCATAATTGTTCATCATGGGATGAAACAATGCGATGTCACTAATTAGAGGAATGGACTTGGTCCTGATCTTGGAACGATGGGTTAATAACATCTCAATCATGCTTTTCACGCAGGATTCACTGTGTCCTGGGTCAGTTACGTCATGTCCCAATCTCTATGATCCCTTTCTATACTTCACTTCATCTCACTATTCGTGTAATTGTAGCTCATGTCCCATGTAGCATAGAATTTTCATCTCATTTCGGTGATATTTACATGTGTGTGTTTTGTGGGGTTAGTGCGGATTACATTTAACCCTTCTAGTGCCCACGGACACTTTAAGTATGGTTACACAAGGGCATAATAGGTTGAAACCTGCTTTAGGGAGGACCCACTTGTGTAATTTTTTGTAATCTTCACTTATGACATAGCCCACACACACCATTTATTACCCTCAACGTATTGTTCATGATATTATTTCCCTTATTACTATCCCTCTGAATCAACATTCCTATGAACCATCAGATAACCTTTTTCTCCCATCTGAGGTCTTTATTGATAAACACACCATCATAATTTTCGTGCCTTCAGAACTAGTTGAATTACCTTGGAACCCTTTAGTCCATATGCCCTTAGTTTACATCGTTTAATTTCAAAGAAATATTAAAAATTCGATACATTCTCTAAGTGCCCTAACTTCAATAAAAATATATATATATATACATGACCCCCTTGTGCTAATCAACATTATTTGCAACTGTTCACGTAGGGGAAGTTTTTCAAATTTCTCTCTATGACTTGCAATTGCGCGTCCCTTGCTTTCATATCCATAACTCGCTTGCTAGTACTCCAATTTTCATTCCGTTTGAACCTACTTGACCCCGGAGTGTTCAGCTTAGTCGTGGGGGAGGGGTACATGCCGAATAGTGCATAATTTTTTTTTGAAATTCATCATCGCCCGAAGGGCATCTTTAAGGGTAATTAGTTCTAAAATTAAAAATAAAATGTGTCAAAAACAATTTCATCCCCTTAGATATACCAGAAAATTAAATTTGGAAACTGCCTAAGCAAAGAGGACTCAACACTATAATCTTTTGGAGACATGTTCTTCCAATAATTAACATCACACAGAAATAAAGTAAATCTATTAAGGCAAGTAGTAAGGTATAACCTAACTTTGGTAACAACCTTACTAACGATTGGTCCCGTGTGATTGCAGATGGCCCCGAAATGTGGACAACAGGAAGGTCCTACTCAAGGTGCGATCAAATGATCTCAGAGAGGTGAAAGACAAGATCCTACCGGACAACATGCAGAATAGGAGGAACAATCATTTAGCATTCATCGAGAAGATCCTCCTACCGTATGGTCCGGGCAGGCAGAAGCAGGAGATACCCTCTCTGAAAGCGGTGCCGGTACTTAGGGGAAATGTACCAATTTTGGCACAATAAAGAAGAAGGTACCATGGTTGAAAATTGTGGGGTGACTGTTGACTTCTCTGTTCAAGCCATTTTAGAAGTATTAAACCTTCCGAATATAGGGCCAAAGGTTGCTCAGAACCAGCTAGACACTTTCAAAACCAAGCAACTTAATAAACTATTGACAAAGAATAAAAGGGTGGCGGAAGAAAAAGAGAAGGCTAATTGGGATGCCTCTATGGAACAAGTGCAAACTTACATGCATGCCAAGGCACTCAAGGCCTTACAAGAGGAGAAACTCCAGGTCATACTTCAACACCATCAAATTCTAAAACCTGGAGCACAAGAAAAGGGAAAGACACCAATGGAGAAGCCACCACCACCAAGAACTACATGAGTTCCACCATTTTGTAATCATAAGATTTTCTTTTGTGTTGTGTCTCACTCCACACTGCGGCATGAATCCATTCTAGTCAGTCAATAATCCCATACCTATTCACTGTGTAATCAATGGAGCTTATTCTCTCTGTAACTTGAGGACAAGTTTTCATTTAGTCATGGGGGTATGATGAGTCATGAATTTGCTGGCTGTGATATCATAGCCATGATATATCAGCCTTGTTGTATCAGGAGCCACGATATTGTGGTGGCCGTGATATCGCAGCTGTGATATCGTGTATGTGATATCTTGTACGCGATATCGCAGTGCGCCACAATTTCTATAAATAAGAGGCGGCTTTCCCAGTTTTAGGAATTAGGAGTTAGGAGTAGCGAAGCTCTGGCAGTTTGACCACTCCAGAGATAGATTATTTTCCCGTGTCTACCCACAGTGTGGTGAATGTAATTGTACGACATTCTTTATTTGAGTGTGACGTACTTGGACACGCACATGACCGGAAATAAAGATCGAGATTACTTTATCATTGTAGCGGTCACTTTGTTTATTTATTTTATTATTATTTACTATTTTCTCTCTCTCACCCTTCAACTCCTAGAATGCCGTAGGAGTATGACTTGATTACGAGCATTTAAGTGTGACTACTTGGTAGCCTAGTGGTGTACCTAGGATCTACGCTTGGTAATCCCAGTGGTAGTTGTGCACGAGGTCCAAGATGTGTACAGTTGATTAAGGAATCAGTTGCTCATCGCACTTAGGCTAGATTAGATTCTCTTACCCTTTTCCTCCTAGCTTAGATTAGTTAATCTTACATTCCACTGCCTTCAGGAGTAGCGTTAGAATTAGGAACATATCATACACCTCATTTGGACTAAACCACACGTGATAAATATAATACTGGTCTAGGTGGGAAGACAGCAAACTACAACCTAAGGATAATTGTCTAGGTGCCACAACTAGTCCATTTGCGGAGTTCGACCGGATCACGCGTGCTACGCTTGTTTTGTATCATTGAGTGTAGGGGTACCTCGCCACTCATCAAATATCATTTACAAGCCTTCTATGATGCCTGTGCAGGGAACGACATTGATAATGGGTGGCAAAGAATTAAGCTCTTTCCTATGACATTGTTGGCCAAGCAAAAGTATGGTATAGGTCTTTAAAACCAAAATCAACTCGTCGTTGGCCGACAATGGTAGAACTCTTCAATGAAAGATATTAAACTTGTGCAAGAGTCTTAGCCTTAAGGAGACAAATCTAAGAGTCAAAACAAGGGCAACATGAACCCTTGGACATGGCCTTAGAAAGATATTATTCATTGTTAAACAAATGCCCAAGCCATGGGTTCTTCGAGGAAAGGCTAATGTATTTCATCATGGATGGGCTCCGTAATGAAACAAGGGAGACCCTAGGGATGTATGCCCCAAGTCAACTATATGAACTATGAACCCACCAATTTCAAGAGCTTATTAAGTGGGTAGCAAAAAAAGGAGGAGAAATAGCCAAACGAGAGATTGTTGAAAGATCTCAATAGGACCAAAATCTTAAAATAACAAAGGTCCATAATCATGAAGAAGAGAAATCAACTCACCTTAAGGAGGTAGAATCATCTTTGCCAATACTCCAATCACTAGATGAAATTGAGGCAAAGATCAATAAGATGACGAAATGGGTACATGAAAAATGTGGAGAATATGCAAACATTATTAGGGGTAGAACCATGCAAGATCACTCTGAAAACTAGAACAAACAGAGGATGTTGAACTTAGAAACAGGACAGAACACTATTTGACACTAGGAAAGGAGGGTTAAAAAATTAAGGATAGGAACTCAACTACAAATCATAAGTATCAATGTGATGTTTGTCTGTATGATCACCTTGAAATCCAATGCCCAACATTGTCACATTTACATGAGCATTGGGGAGGAATGCTACATCTAGATTTCATACATAAGTACCATGTCCAATCGCAGTGGCAAAACCCCCAGTTGTGGGGGAGGCCACCGCCAAAAAAACCATGCCCTTTATATACCCCGACATCAAATGTTTATTATGTTCAACAACTTATTTCCCCAACTAGATCAACATCCTCTACTTCACCTCATTGTTATCATTCTCCCAAGTATTATCAACCCATATCCTCTCCCACGGGATCACCACCTCAGGTTCCTTCCACTTCTCCTTGCCCTCAATATTCTTATCCTTCACCTCCTTCTACATTGCCACTAGTTGTACCAAAATGTTTTGCACCACAACACCAACCCATGAACATTACTTCTTATGTTGCTATTATTAATAACAGTGGAAGTCCTCCACAATGTTAAAAGAGTCCTTTCTTTAAGCATAACCATAGAAAGAGACAACACAGTTCTGAAACCACTGCACCCTCTAACTCAGCACAAGCCTTGCACTGTGATGCACCTTCCTCTTCAAACTCAACTCCTCCTGTTACTTTTTCTGGGCCACCAATTAACACTCCAACAACCATGTGGCCCAATGAATATGAAAATGTAAAGAGGCATATTGATCCTTGCATACCACCTTATGGTCATGGGTGCCATAGTGGGTTAGCTCCTTATCACATGACCACATCTTATAATCTACCCTCCTATGCCTACTTTAATCAAGTGTGTGAACCCCAATTTGGGTACATTCCTACCACCACATCAAAAGATACCTAGTGGTTTAGATATGACTAGACCCCCAACGTTTTCAACATGCATGGATCTAAATTTTCTATTTATTAATTCTTGCCATTCTCAAAGGTTTAGCCATGGGGGGTACCCCCTATTCTAGCAAGTAGAATTAGTAAATGTTTTTCCTTTTCTTTGGTTTTACAATTTTTTTTTCCAATTTTTAATTTTCTTTTTCTAATTTTTCATCTTTCAGTTTGTCATTTTATCTTTTCGAGGGTAATCTCATTTGTTGATGAAGCATGGTTTGCTAGGCTCTAATATCAGATCCTCGATATCGAGTATGCGATATCATAGCCTAGGTAATGATATTGAGTACACAATATCATGATTCCTGTGTAGGCCTATAAATACAACATTCGGGTGCACAGGAAGGAAAAAAAGTTGTTAATTCTTAGGATAGAGTGTTTTTGTCATTTTTCAATTAGTTTTCATTCTTTCTAGTGCATGCCCGTAGTGTGATGATTGTAATTGTATGGAACATTTATTTGAGTGTGACATACTTGGACATGCACATAATCGGTAATAAAGATTAAGATTACCCCATCATTGCAGAATTCACTTAGCCTTTAATTACTTTAATTGTTAATTTTTATTTATTGTTTTCTTTGTTAATATTTCTTTATCATTATTTACTATTCCTATTGTTAAATGTGGAATAATTATGACTTAATCACAAACATTTAAGGGTAACTACTTGGTAACCTAGTAGCATATCTAGGAGCGCTCAAGTAATGTGTGCTTGGTAATCCTAGAAGTAGTACATGAGGTCCAAGATGCACTTGGATGATTAAGGACGGATGCTCATTACACTTAGGCTAGTTTAGATTTCGCTTCTTATTGCATATTAGCTTAAAGCAAGATTATTTTCCATTGTCTCTAGGAGTAGCACTAGTTTAGGATCACATCATTCGCCTCACTCTAGACTAAACCATACGTGACTAAGTAAATACTAGTTTAGGTGGGAAGATAGTGAACTACGATCAACGTGTAACTATCTAAATACCATAACTAGTGCATTTGCAAAGTTCGATCGAATCGTGCATGAACGCTCGTATTCATATGGTTGAGTGTAGGGGTACCTTGCCACTCATCATTGGCGTTGTTGTTGGGGATGGTGCTAGTTATTTAGAATAGTTACATCATCTGAGATCGCTATAATGAAGCCCTGACGATATATCTTTTAGAAAGGAACTAATTACCAACAAGTCACACACAATTCATAACAATGTCTCTCTCACAAGACTATGACAATGCAACAACTAGTGAGGCAATTCATTGGAGAACCAACGAAATACATGATGATGAAAATGAAGTTAGGAGTACTCAATCTTATGCAAGGGTCTCCTATGGTCATGAGCACCCTAATGATACTCAAGGACTCTTTTCATCCAACTCTAGCACCTCTAGCGAGGATGTGACATCCCATGGAATGAGGGGACCCGTAAGGACTATGACCTTCTCAATATTTAACAAGAATTTATCTAGGGATGATTGGGGGACTTACAAAAGTCATGATGAGTCTTTCAATTCTTTATCTTCCTTTGCTCCTTCAACGTCAGGTCATGAAATGGATGATCGTATTTCAAGGGATCGATGTAGAAATAAAAATTAAGCCCACGGGTAAAGTTAAAAATGCCAACATGAATGAAGACAACATCAACCCAACTTGTAAATTCATAACCTACCTAGTGATGATCAACCCTTGCTGGCCACTAAGAGTGTAATGCATATACAAGAGGCTACTCGAATATCCTGCAGGAATCGTAAGGAAAGCTATCTACCCAGGCTTGACATAAATAACTTTTCCAAGTTTTCAGGAGGCTATGATTTAGATCTGCAACATCATTTACAAGCCTTCTATGATGCCTGTGCATGGAACAACATTGATAATGGATGGAAAAAACTTAAGCTCTTTCCTATGACACTCATTAACCATGCAAAAGTATGGTATAGGTCTTTAAAACCAAAATCAATTTGACATTAGTCGACAATGATAGAACTCTTCAATGAAAGATATCAAACCTATGCAAGAGTATCAGCCTTGAGAAGATAAATCCAAGAGTGGAAATAGGGGCAACATGAACCCTTGGACATGGCCTTAGAAAGATATTATTTATTGTTAAACAATTGCCCAGGTCATGGGCTCTCTGAGAAGAGGCTACTGTATCACATCATGGATGGGCTCCGTAATGAAACAAGAGAGACCCTAGGCATGTATGCCCCAGGTCAACTATATGAGCTATGAACCCACCAATTCCAAGAGCTTATTAAGTGGGTAGTAAAAGAAGAATGAGAAATAGCTAAATTGGAGAGTGTTGAAAGATTTCAACAAGACCAAAATCTCAAAATAGCAAAAGTCCATGATCATGAAGAGAAGAAATCAACTCATCTCAAGGAGGTGGAATCACCATCTTTGTTGATACTACAATCACTAGATGAAATTAAGGTGAAGATCAATAAAATAATGAAATGGGTATAGGAAAAATGTAGAGAATATACCAACATTATTTGAGGTGAAACCATGCTAAATCG
Organism: Gnetum montanum; assembly: GCA_015680685.1. Taxonomy (NCBI): domain Eukaryota; kingdom Viridiplantae; phylum Streptophyta; class Gnetopsida; order Gnetales; family Gnetaceae; genus Gnetum; species Gnetum montanum. The sequence continues at coordinate 346,437 of MNCI01011880.1, read as the reverse complement.
AGAAATAGGACCGAACACCACTCGACAATCAGAAAAAAGGGTTAAAGAAAATAGGGATAAGGGCTCAACTGCAAACCACTCGTATCAATGCGACATTTGTCTATACGATCACCCTAGGGGCCAAGGCCCAATCTTGTCACATTTACATGAGCATTGGGGAGGAATGTTACATCCAGATTTTGTATAGAAATACTGGTTCCAACCACAGTGGCAAAAACCCTAGTCGTGGGGGAGGCTACCATCAAACTAGTCACATCCTACATACCATCCGAATCCAAGCGCTTATTATGTTTAGCATCCTATTTCTCCAATCATGTTAACATCCTCTATTTCATCACATCGTTATCATTCTCCTAAGTACTATCAACCCATGTCCTCTCCAACAAGATCACCACCTCATGTTTATTACACTTCTCCTCGCTCTCCATATTCTCATCATTCACCTCCTTCTACATCACCGCCAGTTATGCTAGAAGGTTTGGCACTACAGCACCAACCCATGAACATTACTTGTGCTGCTACTATCAACAACAATGGAGGTCCTTCACAACGTTGGAAGCATCCTTTCTTTAGGCATGATCGTAGAAAGAGACAACATGGTTCTAGAACTACTGCATCCACCAACTCAGCACAAGTCCAACGCTGTGATGCATATTCTACTTTGAACTCAACACCTCTTGTTACTTTATCTAGGCCACCAATCAACACTCTGGCAACCATGTAGTCCAATGAATATAACCATGTAGGGAGACATATTGATCCTTGCATACCAGCTTATAATCATGGGTGCCGTAGTGGGTCAACTCCTTATCACATGACTACATCTGATAATTTGCCCCACTATGCCTACTTTAATCAAGTATGTGAACCCCAATTTGGGTACATTCTAACCACCACATCAAAAGACACCAGTGGTTTAGATATGACTGGGTCCCAATATTTCCAACATGCATGGATCCAAACCTTTCATTTATTAATTCTCTCCATGATCAAAAGTTTAGTTATAGGGGATACCCCCCATTCTAATAGGTAGAATTGATAAATGTTTTTCCTTTTCTTTGGTTTTACAATTTTTTTTTCAATTATTTGTTTTCTAATTTCTTGTTTTTCAATTTGTCATTTTATTTTTTTATGGTAATCTCATTGGTGAATAAAATACTTATGTGACTCGTCGGTTGAGGTGTTGTTCTATGCTATCAAATCTCAAGAGATTAATTATTTGAACAATGAGCCCACAACATCCACCCACCCATCCTATTAATAAGAGGTTCTACTCTGGGTACAATGATATTCTTGTCATCATTAAAACTTAAAGCAATTTTGTGCACATTATACCCCGAGCAAAGAATGATGGACTAAGAGGGAATGGCCAGGGTGTGACATCAAGGGGACTTGTGCATTCTCTTTAGTGACATCTGCAGGTGCTATCATGCAGCCTGGTTGTACTAAGATCCTTGTATATCTAACAAAAAATGGAAGTAACAGTAATAAAGGCACTCAATAAAGAAACTCAATCTTGTTTTGGAGATCCCACTGGAAAGATGTGCGCCCATGCTTGAAGGTTGGTAGCTTCTCTGGTTCACTGTTGGAAAGGACAAAGTGTCAAAGTGACTACAACAAAAAAGAAAAAGAGAAAAGAAAAAAAGGAGAAAAGTAAAGAAAAGAAAAGAAAACATCAAAGAAAAGACCAAGAAAAATGTGCCGCAGAGAAATTCTAAATCACTCCTCCCTTGGAAAAAACACCAAGTGATCGTACACCTTGCTGTCATGGTGCTCTTATGGTTGTCCATCATTAGATGAAATAATGCAATGTCACTGATCAGAGGAATGGACTTGGTCTTGATGTTGGAGAAATGGGCTAATGACACATTAATCATGCCCTACACTCAGGATTCATTATGCCCAGGGTCAGTTACCTCATGTCCCAATCTCTGTAATCCCTTCTATGATTTGTTTCATGTTGCTGTTCATGTATTTTTTTGACTTATGTCTTATGTAGCATAGAATTCATACCTCATCATAGTGATATTTACATGTGTGTGTTTTTTTGCACTAGTGTAGATTACATTTAACCCTTTTAGTGCCTATGGACATTTTCAGGTGTGGTTACATAAGGACATGATAGGTAGGAACCTGCTTTGGGGAGGACCCACTTGCGTAACTTTTGTAATTTGCACTCTTTGCACATCACCATCTCATCTTATACCCTTCAAGTATTACATTGCCACAATAATCTTTTCCTTTATCATTATTTTAAATTCCAACGTTTTTATGCACCACAACATGTCCTTTTTCCTCATCCTATTTATGAATTTCATTTTCAAATTCCACTTCAGTACACTTTTGGTGCCTTTAGGTCTATTTGAAATTACACTAAATCTTTTAAATTCTCCTGTCTAATCAGGAAGCTATGCTAGCATGCTGGAATTTTGGGGTACACTAATGACATCCCTAGAAAGCTCAAAATGTCTCCTATGCTAAATTACTGAAGTCACCAGCATGAAGGAAAGATGCTAGTGAAACACTAGAGCTTGAGCAAGAGCAGATGGTTAGGTCGACTGTACCTCAAATAGTAGGGCCTAGCCAACTTCCAAACATGAGGCCTAGTCAACAATAGGAGGCAGGGCCCAACATGCAACCCATAGGCCAGTAGGACCAATTGCCACCACCGTCGTAAGATTATCAACCATCAATGAGCCATCTCAGAGCCATTGTAGAGATGGTCAGTCGGTGAAGTCATGATGAGGCTAATCTCTTCAAGATAATTAATGATGTCATACAGTCCATGATCTCAATTGATCATGCATGGGATGAGGTTCCTATACAAATAGGAGGAAGGGAATCACATTGGTCACAACAGATATTTGGAAATGTTGCATCTTTTCAAGTGCAATTAGAAACTGGTAAAGATGCCACAGTAGTGATCATGCAGCGCTAGGATGCACCAGGATCTCACTGAATACATGGAGTTGGAAAACTTGCAGTATGCCAACTTAGCCATGTTAATAGCAGGACAACCAAGGATAGAGTTGGAGAAATAGGTAGCTGTCACCTACACCAAATATGAAGCAGAAATTGTTGAACATAAAAAAACACTACAGAAATTAGAGGTAGCAAATTCTGAGTTAGAGATGGTCAAAGTTAGCTACCAAGGTTAGAAAGATGTTACAGAAGATTTGGCTTGATGGCTCACGGATTATTAAGAATGTAGAGGCAAAGCTAGAGCCTATGAAGAGGAACAACGATTGTTTATGGCTTGATGCATCAAAGCCAATTAAATGTTTTCGCAACTGCTGTGTCCATGGGAGCTCGACAAATATTGGAACATTAGCATGGATGACACATGATTCCCAAACTAAAGAAGAAAATCTTTAGGTGCTCCTTTAGAGATATCCATGTCCAAAGCCTGAAGCACAAGAAAAGGGAAAAAGGGGCATGGAGGAGTCAGCATCACCAGGAACCACATGAGTTTCAACAATTTTGTCTTTTGTATTATGTGTTGGTGTTCTAATTTTATTTTATTTAATTCCACACTACGACATGAAATAATTCATAGTTAGTCCATAATCCCAAACCTATCCATTATGTAATTAAATGAACTCATTCTCATTTTGATTATTTGACTTGAGGACGAGTTGTTATTCAGTCGTGGGGGTATGATGAATCGTGGTTTGCCAGGCCCCAATATCAGATACCCAATATTAGGTATGCGATATCATAGCTTGGATAACAATATCGAATACACGATATCGTGATTCCTGTGTCGACCTATAAATATAACACTCAGGTGCAAAGGAAAGGGGAGTCTTAGTAAGTTTTAGGGTCAAGTCTTTTTGTTAGTTTTCAGTTCCTTTTCCTAAGTGCATGCCCATAGTGTGATGTTTGTAATTGTACAGAACCTTTGTTCGAGTGTGATGTACTTGGACACACACATAATCAACAATAAAGATCAAGATTACTCCATCATTGCAACATTCACTTAGTTTTTAATTATTTAATTGTTAATTATTATCTATTGCTTTCTTAGTTAATACTTCTTTATCATCATTTACTATTCTTGTTGTTAATGCAGAATGAGTACGTCTTAATCACAAACATTTAAGTGTAACTACTTGGTAACCCAGTAGCATATCTAGTAGTGCTTCAAGTCATGTGCGCTTGGTAATCCTAGAATTAGTACAGGAAGTCCAAGATGCATACGGATGATTAAGGATGGATGCTTATCGCACTTAGGCTAGTTTAGATTTTACTTCATATTACTTATTAATTTAATCAAGATTATTTCTATTGTCTCTAGGAGTAGCCTAGTGTTAGAAATCACATCATACACCTCACTGTGGACTAAACCATATGTGACAAAGCAAATACTAGTCTAGGTGGGAAGACAACGAATTGTGATCAACGTGTAAATTTCTAAGTACCATAACTAGTCCACTTGCGAAGTTCGATCGAATCACGCATAGATGCTCATATTCATATGGTTAAGCGTAGGGGCGCCTCGCTGCTCATCAGTTTTAATCTTTGATTTAACCATTTGATAAGAAATAATTTGCCTTATGAGCTATCTATCCAAACTTAATGATATTTCTTGCAATAAAACTAATGATATCCACATGTCTTCTCATATTTCTTTATTGCTCTATGATCATTCTTATCATTAACATTAATATGATTTTTATCTTTTTCTTAGCTTTTTCTTAGATGAAAATGAAGAGTATTAAACAGATGTCCTTCATGATCATAAAAGTAACAAGAATTAGGTTCAATTCCACTCTCAAAATACACACTTTTCTTGCAAATTGGGTTTCTATTATTAGTTTCAATTTACTTACATTTTTCATCAACACTTGTAGTTTTAGCCCTCTTTAGGAGGCAAACACTTTGTTGTTTCTCATTAAGAAAACAATTTATTGTTTAGGAAGGCATTGAGACTCTTCTTCCCATATCATAGTCTTAATATTTTAATATTTTATGCTCTTTTACTTAGATTTTATACTTAGTTTTTATTTTATCACTCATAGTCCATTCCATACTTCATTTAGTTTTTAGTAATTTATACTTAGTTGTTTTTCTAACAATCAATGCTTAGATGTTTTTCAACATTAAAATCATTCTTGTTCATTGTTTTCCTATTCATGGTTCATGTGTGGTAGGCTAAGTTTGTATTTGATTGGACATTTCATGCCCCTTCATTTCATAATTATTAATACATCAAAGGCTATATTGATGCAATGACCATATATGTCTACATGCTAAGTATTTTGATACTTCGTTTGTGGAGGTGTCCTTATACAAGTATGAAGTACATTTCTTCAGGTATACTAAGAAGATGATTGATGAGCAGCAAGGTATCCCTACGCCAAACCATACGAATCACAAGAATTCATGCACAATCCAGTCAAATTTTTTGGATGGGACTAGTTATGGCATCTAAATCATTATGCTTTTATCATAGTTCACTCTCTTCCCACTTGGACTAGTGGTAGCTTCGTCACGTATGGTTTGGTCCAAAGTGAGGCATATGATGTTATTTACTCCTATGTTGCTCCTAATGACAATAAAGAGATAAATTAATTAAGCCAATGAACAATGGAAAGTAAAACCTAAACTCGCTTGCATGCAATAAGTATCCATTCCTAATCATCCATACATACCTTGACTTCATGTAACTATAGTTGGGATTGCCAAACATACGTCATTAGGTGTGCCAAACTATACACTGTTAGATTACCAAGTACTTACACTTAAGTGCTCATGATTAAGTTGTACTCATTCCGCTTAATAATAGGAATAGTAAATAGCAATAAATGGAAATATTAACTAAATAAAATTAATAAATAAGTAAATAATTAAAGTAATAATAAATCTAAGTGAATGCAACAATGATGGAAGCAATCTCGATCTTTATTTCCAATCATGTAACATGTTCAAGTACGTCATGCTCGAACAAAGGTGTTGTATGATTACAAACATCACATTGCGTGCATGCATAGGGAATAATAGAACTTGAATGTAGAAATCTAAGAAATACTATTAAAAACTAAGAACTAAAACTATTTTGTCTATATCTCAACTGTGCACCCAAGTGTTGTATTTATATGCTAGCACGAAAGAGGTGATATCAGATATCTAACATTGTTTCTTGGGATCCAATATCATGTATTCAATATCAGAACCTTGATATTAGATATCCAATATCGAGTATCTGATATTGGAGCCGACCAATTCATGCCTCATCAAACCCCCACGCCTGAATGAAAACTTATCCTCAAGTTAAATAAAATGAGGAACAAGTTCTTTACAAAATATTGGGAAGGTATGGAATTATTGATTGACTTAAACATCAAACAAAACAAACAAATGGACTTATACATGCCGTAATGGTGTAGTACAAAAGTGGAACACAATATTACAAGACACACAACTAGGAAAGCTCATGTAGTTCCTGGTGGTGGTGGCTCCTTCATTGGGCGCTTTCCTTTGTCTCTAGGCTTATGAAATTGGTAGAGATCAAGCAATGCTTGCAACTTCTCCTCTTCTGTTCTTATGTTGTGTATTGTCTAGGCTACTGAACTAATGTGGGTTGGAGGTGATATGTCCTAAGGACATGGCAGTTGCGGGAACATCTTGTTGGCCTTCACATACTGAGTCGTAAACTATTGTTGTTCTTCCTCAAAGGCCCTAGTTTTTTTTCTTAATTATTGATAATTTGTTAATCTCCTAGCTAGGTCTAAGGCAACATCCTTCTATCCATGGTAGTTAGCTTTAACCACCTTCAATTCTAAGTTTGCCACATGGAGCTTTTGCAAAGCATCTTTTATATCCACAAACTCTTTCTCATATAATGCATAAGTGGTTGCTACCCTTCTTCAGCTTGCTTCTAGGCTAGCCTACTGTTACCATGGCAAGGTTGGCATATCTGAGGTTAGCCAACGCCATGTACTCTTTTAGATCCTTAATTTGTAGGTCTTTATTTTTCACTTCTGCTAATGGACCATAGCATAGCTATCTAAGATGGGTTGCCAATTGGGATTTCATGCTGACATGGCTATAATATCGACTTTAGCCATTTGGATTTACTTTACATTTATTTGCTTATACATGCCTATTTGGTCACGGAAGTGTTCCTTTAGCTTTTCATGTTTCTTGGTCTCATTTTGCTATGCGCTAATTTCAATTGTTGACTTTTGTCAAATAGCATGGACCTTCTCCATTGAGAGGGTTTTATTTTCTCTAGCTAATTTGTTGATATCTTGGTTGATCCTCATTAGTTGTTCTCTCAATTGATGGAAGCTTTCTTCTAAAATATTCTTTTGTTGTTCAATGGTGGTCAACCTTGAGTTTTCTATAACGAGCTGTTTATTCTCTTCCTGAGTGTCAATCAATGCCTTTTTGTAAGCATGGGATTGTGCAGAAGCAATAGAGGCATTCTAGATTGATGTCTCTTTGTTTTTCTCAACAACTTTATTTTCTTTAGTCAACTTGATCATATGCTCTATTCTAAATTGCTCTACCTAGTCAAGCATAATAAATTGAGTAGAATCCCATCTTTTGGCTTTCAAAGCAACCATCTCTTATTATAACTATTGTACTTCTACTTCTATGTGTTCCTCCCTAGTCTCTACCATGACCAATTTCCCTTTAGTGGTGATGAGGTTTGATTGTGCTATAGTGACATCATTGGGAATGTCAAATAAAGTGGTAATCACTTGCCTTGTCTATAGCAATTGATGTAATACATCCTCATGTGTTGCAGGAGTCATCGAAGTCCTAGCAAGTATTTGTGCATCTCTAGTCCCAATTAGATTTACTGGGGGCACAACAAGTACATTCAATGATTCTTTAATGTGGTTTGTAATCACTTCAGCTATGCCTGTTGCATCATGGTGTTGCATTACCATAGATTTTTTTAGACCACTAGGATTCTCCTCCTGATTGTAGTGAGATCTACCCTCTTGTTGAATTAGTTGAAATAGTGGGCTATACCTCATCCAAGAGTCTGAAATGGCTGGATTCTTCCCTACTTTTGCAGTCGAGTGTCTTAAAAATTTTCTGCAGGTGGCTCATTAAGGGTCTATAATCTTGCGGTGACAACAATAATGAAGCTTGTGTTTTAGGGTGCTATTCAGGCTCTCGTTCTGGTTTGGCTTCCTTCTCCAGTTCTTGTTCTTCACCAAGGTCTTTCCTTGTGCTATAGGTTTGAGCAACTCTACGAAGAATGTGTTCTAAGCCTTTTTGTGAACATCATTTGTGTACCCCAGGATTCTAGTGCATTTACATAGCTTTTAATTAGGCAAGGGAATGGAAGTGTTGGCTTCCTTGCCTTTTTCTCCTTGAATCACCTTTGGATCTCTGTACAATATAGATAGGGAAGGTTGGATATGTACTTGCCCATTAGGATGACACTTTTCCTGGCTACATAGGTGGAGAATGAGGTTTGGCCATCATGGGGGTTGTAACGACGAAAAACGTCAATCGTTGGAAATACCAAACGAAAATCCATGTACATAGTTCTAACCCCAGATCCGTGCGAGGACCGTGCTGGAGAAAAAATGAATCCAAGGTGCCCTGAATGATCTTGTCGATCAGACAGGGACTTACTTGATCAGTAAAAATTTTCATGATATTTGGGTGATAAAATGATGGTTCTTTACGAGACTGAAGGTGATTGAAAATGATGTAGTCGATTTGAAGCGATTTTGCGAGATTCGTGTAGCTAAAGAACAAGAGATCAGATTTAGAGCACAGGTGATCCCAAGATCTGGGATTCAGCTCACAAACCAAATATATATTAGATGTAATGGTTACAAGTGAACTTCAATTTAAGCGAAGTACATGCCAACAACAAGAAAGTTGTTCAAAGATGAAGCAAACAAAGGTCGATCTACCTTGTTCCGGTAGATCTGGATACAAGGAGGTTGGTCCTGAAGCAGAATGTCCGTCAAAAAGCTCTTTCTGACCAAATGCTCTTGCCACTCGTCTTCAATGTTCTTGTAATTACTAATCCTTTTTCTTGTTCCCTCGTTAATCCTCGCTAAAAATTGCCAAACATTGCCAATGGAAGGAAAGAATTACCCACAGAGAAAATCTACTAATCTTCGGAGAAAAATTTGCCAACCCTTTGATCTTTGTCAACTAGAGCATTTATAAGGTTAGGGCTGAGAGAAAGACGTGGTTTAGATGACGTGTGTCTTGAATTTACAAAATGCCGTTGACTTGATGTGGTGGTTGTTGAAGTTTGTGGTGCCACACCACCTTACGCTCTAAAGCGTAACATGGCGTAAACTGCTCTTGTCGGAGCTTTGGCGACAGGTAATTTCTTGATTACGCTACAATACGCTGGAGAGCATATCGTGTCGTATGAATTGCTAATGCTTGCATTATGCCATTTCTGTCTATGCTTGTATTACACTCCACCATGCTAGATTACGCTGCACCACGCTAGATTACGCTTCATAGAGTAATTTAGCGTAAAATAGCGCACTTACAAAAAATCGAAGTGTTTGTTGAAGTCTTGGGCATTTGTAGTCCTTGATTTTGTGGCAGATTACTTTCTGACATTACGCTGCATTACGCCATGTTGTATAATGCAGCGTAATATGCCAAAAGTTAAGGTTCTTGAAACATAGAGATTTTGCAAGGTCGAAAGCTTGCTGCTGTGCACCCATCGCTTTACTCTGTCTTCTGGAATTCATTTGTGCTATGCTGCACAATGTGGTAGGACAGACGTTTAATTTGAAAAGGAACTTGCTATGTCATGCTTTGTTGCGACGCTTTGCTTGAATCACTAGTTCTTTGCTGAATCGATGAGGCCTCAAAATTTTCATGGTGTTCCAGGGGTTACATATATAGGTTTTGTATGACCTGATCTCAGGTACGCAATATCAGGTATCCGACGTTGCATCCCACTTGATATTGAGTACTTGATATTGGGGTCCAAGAGTATGCATTAAATGGGGCAAATAAGCATGCAAAATGAAGCTCTGTGATTGGTTGGAAGATTTGAGGTTAGATCCATAGTTCTAGGGTAAGTGAAAAATTAGTTTGAGGCATCAGAAGGATGAGAAAGTGGAGTCGTCGATGTGAAAAGCTTTGGAAGAAGTAGGAAAAAGGGCATTGAAATTAAGCTTGTGGATAGATTAAGTTACATGATAGGGGAAATAACAAAATGCAACAATTAAGTGCTTGGAAGGTTAAGAATGATGTGGTTATGTCAAGCAAGCTCCAACCTATGATGCCCTTATGTAACCCCACCTAAAAATGTCTGTAGGCATTAAAGGGGCTGAATGCAATGCATACCTATGCAACAAAACACACATGTTAAAACCACTAATTTAAGATAATAACTCTATGTTACACAAAATCATAGGTTAGGATCAAATGGACAATAAGATGAGATGGATGGTAGAAAGGATTGCAGAAATTGGGACATGAGGTGTCTTACCATAGGCGTAATAAATCCTTATGTGTTATTAATGGTTAAATAATCATGAGTCCTTATTTTCAAGATTCAAACCAAGTTTGAACCACATTTCAGTGACATCACATCGTTTTAGCATGTTAGCGGACAACCATAAGACTATCATGGTTGCAAGGAGTAACATCACTTGGCATTTTGTCCAAGGGAAAAGCTTATTTATGGCACATCCTTTTTTTTATGGAAGTTCTAAAAAGCTGCCAACCTTCAGGCATGAGTACATGTCTTTCTAGTAAGACTCGCAAAATTTATTTAGTGCATTTTTGTGGTATTCTTACTTCCATTTTTTGTTAGATCTACAAGGATATAATTACAACCTTAGCAACATGATAGAACATACAGAAGTGGCCAAAGAGAATCCACAAATCCTGTTAATGTCACACCCCTTACATTTTGCTTTGGTTTTGCACTCTTCTACGTAGACACAATGATTATGGATTTATTTTTACATTGGATAATGAAAAAGGATATCATTATGACTAGAGTAAGAACCTCTTATTAATGGAATGAGTGGATGGATGACGTGGTCTCAATGTCCGAATAATCAGTCCATTATGACTTCACAACATAGAGAAAACCTCACCTCAATGAGCAACATGATCATTTTAGTCATAAGTGAGATTACATAACAAAGAAAATGAAAACAACAAATAGAAAAAAATTGGAAGAAATAGGAAAAATTATATCGAGAAATAGGAAAATGACAAAAAAGTATAAAACAAAAAGATGAAAAACACTTAAGAATCCTAAATATTAGAATGGGGGATGATGCCCACGACTAAACATTTGGCCATGACAAGGATTAATAAGTCGATAGATAAGATTCATGCATGTGTAGAACATTGGTAATCATTCATGCCCAAGCCACTAGGTATTCGTTGATGTTGCGGTGGTTGGGTAGATAAATTGTTGATCACACACTTGATTAGTAAATGTATGGTGGATCAAGGTATGAAGTGTGTTAATGTTATTGATGTCTAGCCCATGAGTGCATCCTCGATCATGATATGACATGCAAGGATTTGTTGATCTTCCCAAGCTTGTAGATTCATTGCTTGGGTTTGGAATTAGAGTAATGATGGATGGTGGCCCTTGTGTAGGATCATAGGATGGTGGTGGTGAAAAGGGAGATATTGCACTAGATTGGTACTATGTTGGTTTGGATGATGTGGTAGATCCATGAGACTTTTGCTTCAGCGTATGACCTTTTCTAAAGAAGAAACATTTTCGATGTGACGATTGAGATCTACTGGTGTCAGCATGTCTATGCACATTTGTAGCACAAGTGGCATTCATTTGTTAATATTGTGGTACAAAACCTTCATGTGTCCTTGGTGGTGGCATGTGATAAGGTGGAGTATGAGAATATCGAGGGTAAGATGGATGGTAAGAGGCACAAGGTGGTGATCCCTTCAAACATGTCATGGGTTGATGGTACTCGGGAGAGTGATAGTGGCGATTTGAAGTAGAGGATGTAGAACTACTTGGAGAAACAATGTGTTGAACATAATATCCATGCAATTTTGACGGATAGGAAGGATAGGGCTGATTTGGTGGTGGCCTTCCCCATGATTGTGATTGTTGCCACTATAATTGATGATAGTGTTGAGGTTGGTAATAATTTTTCCTAGGATGGTACAATTGGTTGTGGGGCTATCTATAATTATCTTGTGGAAGAGGAAATCTCTTAGGCATGTGCTTCTGTACAAACTTCAAATTTAAGACACCTACCTAATACTCATGTAGATGCAACAAGACTGGGAAATGGTCCTTCTGATGGTCATATATGTAGATGTGACATCCATTATCTTCTTCTATGGTTGAGTCTATAGCCTCACTTTTGTCAACCATTTTCTTATTTGCTAAAAAGTGTTCCTAGCTATTTCTTGGTTATGTATCCTTTGTTTATTGTGATCACCTAGTTTTTTTTTGCATGATCCTCTCCTCAACTGTCTCAACGAGAGTTGTAATGTTTTTATATATCCATTTTGACATCCTATTAAACTTTACTTCAAGTTCATCAATAGACTTTTGTATTGGCAAGGTTTGTTGTGGAATCACCTTATTGAGAGTGGTTTCTTTCTCCTTACCATAGATATGGATCTCCTTTTGTTGAAGAGTTGGGTCCCATTGATATTTCTCAATGTTCTCCCATTTGCATATCTCTCCTTCTTCTTTTGCCACACGTTCGATTAGTTCTCAGACCTGATGGGCTTGTAGCTTGTATAATTATCCTAGGGCATACATCCCAAGGGTCTCCTTCATTTCATTACAAAGTCCATCTATGATGTGGAATAGTTGCCTTTCCTCAGAGAAACCATGGTCTGGGCATCTATTTAGTAGGGAATAGTATTTATCTAAGGCCATGTCCAAGAGTTCATGTTGTCCTTGCTTCCATCCTTGGGATTTGTCTCTTTAAGTTGGACACCCTTGCATAGATTTGGTATTTCTCATTGAAGAGTTCTGGCATTGTGGACCATTATTGGATTAAATATGGTTCTAACAATCTATACCAAACTTTGGCTCTATCAATCAACATTCTACAAAAGAGCTTAAGCTTTTTCCACCCACTTTCAATGTTGTACCAGGCACAAGCATCATGGAAGGTTGTATATGATGTTGTGGATTTGAATCATAGCCTCCTAAAAATTTAGGGATATTATTCATATGAAGCTTGGGTAGGCGACTCTCTTTGCGATGCTGACGAGATATCTTAATTGCCTTTGTGATTTGCATTAGGCTCTTAGTGGCCAACAAGGATTCATCGTCGTCAGACATGCTGTGATGAAAATCTCTATTTGGTTGATTGTGACAATTTTGTCTATGTTTGTGTTGATGACTATGAGTGTTCTTACAGGTTTGATTTTTGTTTCTATTCTGATCCTTTAGTGGAGCTTTATCTTCACACCTACATTCATCTTCGTTAGAACTAGATGTTGAAAAGAAAGAGGAAGATGAGGAATTGGAAGGATTGCCATGACTTCTATGATGGTCCCCAAGATCCATTGATTTATTATTTCTTAATTTCGAGGAGGTCTTAAGCCTTGAGGCCTTCCCTAATTTAGGACTTACATCATCTCCTCTAAGATTTTTTGCCTTAGGTGACTGTAGCTTTGAGTGTCATTAGGGTGGTCATGAACATAAGAAACCCCTACACAAGATTGGTCACTCCAATTTTCCTCACAATATATCTCATTAGTTCTCCAATGAATGTTTTCTTTATATAGTGCATTATCACTTCCTTTTGGAAGAGACATTGTTATTGGCTTATGATGTGTGATTTAATATTTTCTAAAGGATATATCATTAATACCTTTATCCCCAGAAACGGTGCCAATGATGAGCAACAAGGTACCCCTATGCCCAACCATACGAATCACAAGTGTTTACACATGATTCGGTCGAATTCCATGGATGGGACTAGTTGTGGCATCTAGATCGTTATGCTTTGATTGTAGTTCGATGTCTTCCCACTTGGACTAGTGGTAGCTTCGTCATGTATGATTTAGTCCAAAGTGAGGCATATGATGTTATCTAATCCTATGTTGCTCCTAATGACAAGAAAGAGATAAATTAATTAAGCTAATGAACAATGGAAAGTAAAACCTAAACTCACCTATGTGCAATAAGTATCCATTCCTAATCATCTATACATGCTTTGGACTTCATGTAACTATAGCTAGGATTGCCAAACATACGTCACTAGGTGTGCCAAACTCTACACTTAAGCACTTATGATTAAGTTGTACTCATTTTGCTTAATAACAGGAATAGTAAATACTAATAAATGGAAACATTAACTAAAGAAAATAGTAAATAATTAAAAAATTAAATAATTAAAGCAATAATAAATCTTAGTGAATGTGGCAATGATGGAAGTAATCTCAATCTTTATTTCTAGTCATGTAATATGTCCAAGTACGTCACACTCAAACAAAGGTGCTGTACAATTAAAAACATCACACTGTGGGCATGCACTGGGAATAACAAAACTTGAATGCAGAAATCTAAGAAAGACTATAAAAAATTGAGAACTAAAACTATTCTTTCTACATCTCAACCATGCACCCAAGTGATGTATTTATAGGCTAGCACGAAAGAGGCAATATCAGATATTTGACATCATTTCTTGGGACTCAATATCGTGTATTCGATATTCAAGCCTCGATATTGAATATCCAATATTGGGGTCGACCAATTCATGACTCATCAATGATCATATATTAAATTGAATAATAAAATATATAAATTGAAGATAAAATAAATTACAAAATGGAAGATGCACAAAAAGATGATCTTAATGATGCTTATTTGACCTTAAAAATTTTTAACAAGAAGGTTATTTAGGCTTAAACTATATTTAAAATATAATATTTAAAATTAAAATAATAATATATAGGGACAATTGCTTGGAGTGATGGTAAGGTGTTTGTTTCTCAAGTCATAAGACCTGGGTTTGAGCTTAGGTGTAGCCACTTCAAAAAGGTTATGCTTTCACTAATCAATTGACACTCCTAAGACTTCACCTTGGCATGATGAGTGATAAGTAGCAAGTATACCCTACACTTAACCATATGAATTATAAGCATTCACACACAATTTAGTTGAATTCCGTAGACCTTAAGTTCCTAAGTACGCTAGTTCTAGGAAGTGAACTTGCCCAAATAGTCATTTGTTGTCGTCCCAATTACACTTGTGATATGCAACGGTATGGTTAAGTGTAATCAAGGCATATGAATTTTATTATTTTTATGGTTTATGTTTTGGGTGCTTAAAACAAAGGATGAAAGGAATGAAGTAATTTAATTGCTAATTTAATCTAACTAACTGCACCTTAACTAATCCTAATGTAAGCATCTAGTCCCACTTGTTGTACACATCCTGGACACATATAATGTTGCTGGGTTACCAAACGTTAAGTGTTATTAGGATTACCAAGTGTCATGTGCACGCTCAAAGTGGTCGTACTTATGTGCTTAATTACTTAGTACTTAATCTAGCTTAGCTTAGCTTAATTTAGCCTAATTAATTAATAAATTACTTAAAGCATTAAAGGAAATCGCATAAAACATTAAATGCATAAATAAATAATTAATATATCTCCAAGTGTTACAAGGTTTGATCAAAAGGCTCATCTTTATTAATGTTCACATCGTTGTGCTTACCTACATTCATGATTGAATAAAGATCCATACACTTTCTAACTTTTGCTATGGGCACTTAGAAAATATTCTAACTCTAAAATGAACAAATTGCAAGAACTTCGCTAAGCCTATGGCAAGACATGGCATAAACATGACAGGTGGGTGCATATTTATATTGTGGAGCTGCATTAATGGGGCCTCATAAACACAACAATCACTACATTGATGTGGCCTCATTGATGGGGCAACACCATGTCAACAAGGACTCGTCGATGAGGCCACATTGACTGGGGCTCGTTAACCTGACACTTTGATGCTTCATCATTGAGCATTAAGCCTCTAGATGGTGATCTCTTTTATATTAAAATAATATTATTTTTCTCTAAACATACAATGCGTAAAAATGGAAAATGATCCACATGACATTGTCAACAAAACACTAAAGATGAAATTTTCATAACTATAATATTTTAGAGTGATAGTAAGTTACGTGCTTCTTAAGCTAAAGGCTTGGGTTCAAGCATGGGCACAACCACTTGAAGAGGTTAGGCTTTTGCTCATCTACAACTCTGCTTATCAAAATGAGCAATGTGGCTTCGAATGATGTTCCTTTTATAATATTTTATTATCTATTTACAAAAATAAGTATATGGCTCAAATATCCAAAAGTCATATGTAATTCCAATTTTACAAAAACACAAAATATACAAAAATTATTTTTAAATTCTAAAATATTTCTCTACTTTAGAATAATATTACCTTCCATCCTAGGTTCCTTTTCAACTACTTGGAGCTTTTTGCATTAAAATGTAGGAGTTAGAACCCTTTTAGTAAGAAATATCATTTAATACTAAAATTGAGAATCTTATTACATTCATAGGTCAAAAATGATTGATCAACTATGTAATACATTCATCTCATGAAAAATAAATATACATTCAATGAAGTGATTAAGCACCATTAGATACAACAAAAATAAATCATACAAACTTTTTATTATAAGATGATACTTTTATCTTAGATATTTAGTTAAAAGAAAATTAAGAAAAACATGTTGCTCATACTCAAGAGCTCCTAACCTACCTAACTTGCATGTGCACTTTTCTCTAGGGAGGTTAATTTATCTCCCAATTTCTATACTAGGTTAACAAAATGAAGGTTGTTGATTAAGTTGTGATATCTTATTTGGATTTTAGCTATAAGATAAAAAACTTTAAATATAGTTGATTACCTCTAATATACTCTTAAGTAAAATTTTGTCTTACTTTCCACATTTGATGATAACTTTCCCAAAACTTGTTGCTTAATATTTAGGGAAAATTGGTTGAATGTTATAGGCCAAAGGTATAAGGAAATTGGTCAAGTAGAGGTAATTGATCAATTAAATATTTTAAAATATTCCAAAATTTAGAAATGTCACAAATATTTCAAAATCTAAATATTTTATATTTAACCTAAGAATATTCAAAGAATAGGTATTAGTATTAATCTCACTACTAACATTAGATTATCATGCATGATGTATAATATGTTCCTAATAGTTAGGTCTTAGCAATAGCCTTATCATAGAACATTAGACTCAATAACTTAGTGTTAAGGTCTTAGACTACCTTCACAACTACACTTGAATTTACGGAATCACATACAAGGTAGGAAATGTACCCTAATGCTTGTTCCCATGCTAAGGAGCATCTCACTAGTAGTGTTTAAAATTGTAGTAGTTAATCTTTGCCATGACAACTAGTTACCACCTTATGTTTTTCAACTCATAGCAAGTTGGCCCAACAAACTTTCCTTCAAATGTGCCATAAAGCAAATGAAAGTGTAGCTTGTTTGGTCAGAATTTTTTTTCAAAGAAATAGACATAGGGGTTAGTAGCAAAACCCCTTTATCACAATAGGATAAATGAGACCTACTAACAAAGAGTGTCCTACCGTAAGGCTACTCCATTGTTGTTGAACCCATAAACAAGGCATAAATTAAACTTACAACTTCCCAATTGAGAGGTGAGTGTCTTGACCATTACGCTATACCCTTAGGTGCTATTTGATTATAAATTAAAACTCATAAAAAAATTACAACACGTGTGTGTGCGTGTGCGTGGGTGCGTTTGAGATAGTGGTAATTAATTGTTGCCACCTCATTTTTCGTTTGACTCCCAACAAATTGGCTTGACAAACATTCCTTAAAATGTGGCATAAAGAAAATTGTAAAGTGTAGATTGTCTAGTTAAAAATTAAAAATTATATGGAAAATAAAAATACATACAATTTATAGTAGAAATATTCTTTTTTTAAAGAATTGGTAACTTAGGTTCAAAATGTTGGCATTGATCAAAATTTTAATCATGATAGCTAGAGGTATATTCGTAGACTAAGAGTCCTAGAATGTTTAAATATAAACAATAAATCAGTAAGCCATGCTACCCAACAATCTATGTTTTAGAGTTTACAAATGTTGTATATTTCCCAAAGAAAAAAAAGGGTAAATAATCTATTATTCCAAAGCATATCCTAAATCATTTATGCTCCAAATCTAATGATAATGTATATAAGATATTGGTGCTCTATTATATGGTTTTCTTTATGTTTTATTTTGATATTACAAGTTACAACTTCATATTAATATGAAGTAATTTGTGATTTTTTTACGTTGACTTATTAACAACTAATTTTTGACTAATTGATATAACTCTTAAAAAAAAAAAAAAAAAAAAACTAAGTTGCTGATATGGCTAATTTTCTTACTTTTTAAACATTGATTATATTACATGCATACCAAGGCATTTCAAATATCCATACTCCACACTACCAATTAAGAAAACTTCATCATAACTATAATATTTTAACTTAATTTCTTTTCAAAAAGCTTCTAGGATATTACAAATTCCACGAATATCTTGCAAAATCTTGTCTTATGCCAATGACAAATCCAAGATAATCATAAAATAATTAAGAGAAACTAGTCCACCAAAATTTCTACATATCATAGAAAAAATGTAGTTTTTGGTTGGCATAAACCCATAAGCAAGTCCTAACCATGAATTAATGATGTAATATATGATGAATTAAAAAAATGAAAATTTTTTATTTATGGCATGTGCAATACTTGATGCTTGATAAGATTATATGAATTTCATTAATGAAAATTTAATAAGCTTCTTATATATCTTTTGTCTTTTAAGTTATTGGATTAGAAGTTTCATTTGTTATGTTAAGTTGGATAAGGACATTTGGTATTTTGATTTTGAATTTTCCAATATATTGTTCACTTGGTTAGAGCATGTGAATTATGGGTGCTTCAATCTCAAGAGGTATGCTAAGACATGTGTCATGTGAGACATGGCAAAAATAATTGTTTAAAAACAATAGCATTAAATGACAACATGAGTTATCATCAAATCCTTTGTCTACTTCAATCATTAGCGAACCATAAATGATGGAAAGGCACCAAGATAATTAAATCAACGAAATTCTAATGTACCCTCCAAGTATTTAATGCATAGGTTTGTGATTCTAGTTATAGAAAGTCTCGAAAAAACAAAATTTCACATAATGTTCAATCTATTTAATTTGGGGTAAATTGTTGAGCTCATTTTGTTTTGGTATTACAGCTATATTTATTTTCAATTTGGGTATACCGTCAATGCTTCAATTTTTAACCATCTTATAGGTAGATTTCTGATCCCAAAAAATATAAAATAAATATAGGGATGCAAGAGAAAGAAAGCATAGATAACAAGATTTTGTGGATGTCACCATAATATCAATGGAAATAGCTGCTTGGAAGGTTAATTCATTCCTTTAGAATGACTTGCACATCACATATAATATAAGCATACAACCAAGTTCATTCATTGATGAACAATAGCATAAAAGTATAGGCTTATTACATGGTCTTGAAAGCCTCTTACTCCAGCCAAATGATTTTCTAACATTGACAACGTTAGCATTTGGCCGTAGAATCAAGCACTAACATGTGCCCTCCAAAAAACCAAACACGTGAAAGAGGGTGCCTCATGCCAGGATGTCCTTAAGATTACTTCGCCAAACAAGATTTGTAGTACAGGAACCTATTCCATGAATACACAAAATCCTATCAAAATTGTGGGCAAAAACTTATGTCCGTCTGCGAAGGAGTAAACTTGAGAACAAAAGCTATTCTTTGAAGTTAAAATAAAAAGAATTGTAGTATCCAGCATTCACAGGAGAAAGGTAAGGCACAACTCGTTGTGTCCAAATTTAAACAAAAAAACAGAGAAAGGCAAACCCTGGTTATGTTGCTAATCAGGCAGCAGGTGCATAGTCACGTGGAATCCCATAATTACAATCATCATCGTCATCATCATCTACATACTCGAGTATATTATCACCATTGTCATTTGCATGACCCATTTTCTCAACATCTTCAGAGAAGCAGCTCATGTTTTTCAGCATCGCTAAGTAGCTTTCCCTTCCAACCATTTCCTCACTGATTTCTTAGAATAATGTTTCAATGTTCTGGTATTATGACATGAATCTGACCACGGATTTATATGCAAGGTTGGGGAAGCTACAGAAGTTGAGGGAAGCAACATTTTTAGACTTGATGTTGAGAAACTTGTCGGTGCTGGCCGGCAATGTCTAAATTTGCTGCTCTGGCAGAATCTAATTTCAGAATTCCCATGAATAAGACTGATTGGATAATCTTAATTTCGTTGCTTTGACATTGCTCATTTTGGGCTTTATTTGCAGCGTGGAAATCGCTCCTCTTTTCTTGACAGGGTAACAGAAAGGCCGACTTCCAAGTTCTGATTAATTTTTTATTCCATGCGCAAGGGTACTGTTGAATTCGAAAATAAAAAAATTAGTTCTACTTATTCACAGAATCACAGATAATGGTTCATTATAGCATTTCAATTTATAAAGTATTTGATGCAAATTTGTTGACTCTTCATAAGCCATGCAGGGTCGGGAAGACTTCAGAGCCGGCCCATTCATCAACAAAAAGGCAAAGCAACCCAAATAGAACAGGTTTGGAATTAAGGCAAAGGTATATGATTCATGCTATTGGCCAATGCCTAATAGCTAATGGCTATTGCTGTGTGTTGTCTTCTCATAGAGTTCGGTGTGCGGTGTGGGTAGGTAAGAACCGAGAAGTGGCCAATGCATGTTGAATTCCATTATTTATTTCTCACAAAGATGACAATCACACGTTTCATAATCTCAGAAAACAAGATGGAGGAGTCACCATCAACTGTCATGATTTTGATTTTTAATGTTACTTCAGGAAACAAAGGAGTGTTTTCCTCTTACAGATGGTAAATTCTGAAAGCCAATGAGTACTTAAAGCAGTAGTAGCAGCTAGTTGAAAATATAACATAGTAATCCCTGTTCATAAGTTAAGAATAATGCCTTTGTACAGGATCCGCTTTATTTCATGTTCAAGAAACTCGATCATCTTTCATTTAATTTGAAGAGGGGTAAGTTAAAGACGACCGTCAGGGATCAGCCACTGAATAGTTCAAATTCTGCCTGAAATGAGATGTTCAGCGATCCTGAATTTTTTATTTCAAATTTTCAATGCACGCGCCAACATACACAGATAAGAAAACTTCAGTTTATGCTAACACACATTTAAAAACTAGAGTTTCGGTTTCAGATTACATGGTACCAAAAAGTCGGTGCTGCTTTGCATTTCTTTAAGGGGAAAAATAATCAAGAAACCCGTTGAATGTTTGGAAGCCTCAGGTAAGTAGTAACCAAATTATCCACCAAAGGATAAGGGTGACTCAAACAGAAAAGGGGGAAACAGAGACCAAGGGATAAGCTGTTAGTGATGCTGATGACAGAACTGAGAGCATGTAAGAAGTGGCTACATGTTTTTCTTTGAGTCATTGACCGATTCACATGTCTTCAGTTGTTTGGAGAGATCAAATGTGAATGAAGATATGGCTGATACCTCATCTACCATGTGGCAAAAGTGGACATTGCTATAATAGTGGATACTGCTTTAAGCATGGCTTTTAATGTTTTACCATCTAGTCCGAGATGGCTTTAATTGAAGTTTGAAAATTAACAGCAGTTTTAAAACATCCCATTTCTTAACCTTTTGAAATTCAAATTTGCTTCCTTGTACCATGGTAAAATGACAAAAATTTCAGATAATCTAAAAAGCAAGAGGGTGTTGAAACCTGAAATAATTGTAATATAGGTACACAAACGAAGGAGAGTGTTAGAACTCTGAAATAATTGCAATATAGATACACACAAAGACATATAGTTCATTGGAATGTTATAAGTCAACATTACCCACTAAAACTCATGACTTACTGCATTCAAATCAAAAGTTTTACCACTAACATCTCATAGTTAATAATCCCAAGAGAGATGTTAACAAACCACTAAGCATGTGATCACCAAGGTATTCAATCAGTTGAATTTTAATAAAGTGTAACAGTGGTCTTAGCTTCCTAATTGACAAATAATAGATTTACTAATTGAGCTACTACGTAGATCATTAGCTTAATATTAGAATGTGGATTTGAAGTTGAAATTAGAATATATATTCTTCCTCACTATATTGTACATGTAATTTAACATAAGTTAAGCATAAATATTATGTACAAGGAAGAAAATGTTTAACCACCTCCATTGTTATAAATTTTATATAATTATTAGAGAAATAAAACATAACAGAATTGCACTTTAAAAAGGAAATGGAAAGAACTATCATAATAAAAATAAAATTGAAAAATAAAAAATATATTAGATAATATCTGTTGATGCATAAATTTTGGTTGCACCAACACTAGGAAAGAAAACCTGTTTTAGGAGACTACTGTTTAGGGCACCTCCCGTATAGGTATAAAACTTGGGAATAGTCTTAGTTGGAGAGGGCTATGTGACCTTTTGAAACCAATAAATCAAATTGGAAAATAAAAAAAAAAGAAATTTGTTTTGAAATTCAAGAATACAATAACCAAAATGAATAAATTTTCCCTAGTCTGTTGATGTTGCTGGTTTGTCATTGTTGATGATGTCCACTATCGGGCAAGAAGATTGCAACTTGTGCCTAAATAGGGACAGAGAAGAAGAGAGACTGCCACAAGGAGGTGCTACCTCTTTAGCATTGCTGTCATAGTTGCTATAATGCAAGAGGAAGATTGCCTACGTGCCAGGGAGCCAAAAGAGAAAGAGAGAAAGAGAGACTATGCGTTGTAGTTTGAGAAAGAGAGAAAGAGAGACTATGCATCATAGTTTATACAAGACAGCAACTATGGTCGCTCAAAGCCTATCGCCTTCCACCACCTTTTGTGCATTGTCATAGACAGAAAGATCGTTCACCCATGCACTACCAAGACAAGCCGTTGTCCCAAAGAAAACTACACATCTTACGTTCTGCACATGGGCTACACTGCCTGCATACAGAAAGAAAGAAGAGAAAGGGAACTCTCTTGCTGTTGTTGGGAAGACCCCCAAGGATTTGATTTTGAGCTGCTAGCTCCTCTCTAAACCCTCGAAGATTAGCTGGAAGCCTGTAAAAAAGGAAAAAAAAAAAGGAGAAAACCGCTATCTCTGGAGAGGAAGCCCTAGATCCTCCTTTTAAGAAAGAGAAACTGTTCTTTCTGGTTTTCTTGGCTGAAGAAGAACACCCATGTTGAAGCATGTTCTTCCTTGTAAACCCTGCCATATACAAATATTGTGTGTCTGGGATTCACATGCACTTGGCTTTTTGAAAAAAAATCATGAGACGAAAGTAAGATATTTATGCAACAAGGGAGCTTTAGACCAAAAAGACTTGCATGATTTTTACTGTGGTTATTAAGAGAGAGAAAGAGAGACGTTGATAATCATGGCCCCATGAGAGTATGGGAGTGTTGACATGAACAATATCATGTTAGAGTTTTGCATTTTTAAAAGATTTCCTATACAGGATTGACCTTTATACATATAGCATCTTATGAATGTCATCTAGTATCATTTCAATGAAATTGCCATGTAGAGGATATCAAATTATGATAAAATTTAAACTTTAAAAATTAGGATGAGCAAGTATTTTCATGTTAAGATTAGTAGAAGAAAGGATATAGAAGCCATAATTTCTCTTCTTAAAATGCTATGAGAGAAAATCCAAATAGGTGTAAATATGGCAAGAGTTTCAAGTGTGTATTGCCCAATAGCAATTATTTCTGCACAGCAGCAATTGTTTCTGCCCAATAGCAATTGTTTCCGCTTAATCTCAATGTTTAGGTTTCACAATTTGAATCAATATTCAGAAGATTTTACTATATAAACAATATGCAACATTTAGCAGCGAAAAGATATATGAGAGTATTTATTGTTAATATAAAATGATAAAACCTCATAATATAGCATTTTTACATATATTCAAAGCCCAGGCTCTGCACAATGCGATCCTAACCGAGCAGTGTTTACACTCTCATCATTAACATTGTGTCCTCTAACAAGTCTCTCATGAGGTGAGAAAGGGCCAAACATATCAAAATGCCTTATGCCTACATGGTTTTCAACTTTAGTAGAGGTAGCAAATGAAACGCTAAACCACCAAACATATCAAAATGCCTTGTGCCTACATGGTTTTCAACCTTATTAGAGGTAGCAAATGAAACGCTAAACCAGATCAAAGTTGCGTAAACAATTAGTATGACTGTGTTCTTCATCACAAAAAGCACTTCACTTCCTGGAAAGAGGAGAGTTGGGAGAAATGAAAACAGTAAGATCCACATATAAATAATAAAATTTAGAACCACTAGATGTATTTTGATTTATTGAAATTTTCAAAAATAAGGGAAAACATGGACAGTGAATTGAACCTAGGCAGCAGGGGCATAGTCAGGTGGAATCCCATAGTCACCATCATCATCATCGTCATCTCCATACTCTGGTACCTTATCAAGATTCTCATGCTTTGAATGGCATGTTTCCTCAACCTCCTTGGAGAAATCCCTCAGGTTCACGAATAACAGAATATAGCTCTCCATTTTTACTGGTCTCAGAGTCTTCCTTTGGATACCAATGTTCTTGCAAGATAGCTATTTGCCTTTGGAGACCAATGTTCTTGCAAGATAGCTATTTTAGGAATGAACTTTGGTTGTATTTATATGCAACTGGAACCTTCAGAGGTTGTGTTCAACTAGGAATCAATGTCTTCAATCAGGAAGATAGAATTGTTGGATCAATGAAATGGAAGTTCATTATATAATAACAAATTCTGAAGTTGGCTTAGTCATGCTTCCGTGAAGTGAAAACGCGATCACTGCATGTATTGTAGCTTTTCTGTTTTCATAAAATCAGAAATCAAATCTAAATGCATTAAGACAACAGTGAAATGGCTAACTTTCATTTATCTGAAATTTTTTATCTTGAAATCTGTATTTGATTATGAGATTTCTAAGCATTTCTGTCAAACTCCCCTGTGCTGGAAAATATTTAACATACATGTTTATAATCTCTTCAACTCAGATTTCATGTCACCACATGGTGTTTTTTAAGATAAAAGCTTTCATTAAAGCGTTAGTAATGCACTTTAGTTTTTAAAGAATTTTAAATAAATCTAGCATGCATAAAGTGACTAAACATGCAAAAATAGGAGACAGTAAGAAAACATGAACATAAAATATATTGATCAGCTGCTGGCTCCCCATGTAGTTGATGACATAAACATCTAATTGTTTAAATTAGAGGGATGGAAATTGTCTGCTTGACCCAAACATGTACTTAAAATGATGTGGAAGAAGCAAGTTGTGTGTGGGCAAATGGAAACAATTTGCGTGAAGATAGTGAGCAATGGCCAATCAGTGTGTCCTCAGGGAGACAACCCATTAAACCTTTAACAATTCGCTTGAGTCATGCTGATGTGGATTGATAATCGTGCAAGCAGCAATCCTGGCAGGAATGGACAATGTCTCATCTGATACAACAGACATGAACCACTCATTTCATGTTAAAATAGCTTGTAATCTGAATCGCAGCTCTTAATGATGAATCATTGATGCGAAACATAGCGAATCAAAAAACTGCAGAATCCTCAGCCATGGCATGCACCTTCTTTTTCATGCTTGGCAAGATTCTGTGCATTGAATCTGTGTCATCGCGCGGAATCAGTCAGTCTCCCATACACCTCATACCTGCTACATTATCCAATTAGAAGCATTCCAATTTCCAAATTTCTGAACCCAGTTAAATCGTAGCTTGAATAGTTTCGAAAGGTTGCTATTTTCCACAGAAAACGATGCCCTGTTTAATGATGGTTCATTTCTATTAATTTTTAGCAAGCTTATTTAAGTCATTTTATTGCAACACAACAGTTATATTTTTTGGTTTGTAAAGAAAGTACTTTCAAATTTTCAGCAAGGTTGCAGGTTAGTTTTCAACCGCCAAAAATACATAACTTAAGATGAAACTTGGCTGTAAACTTTGTTTCTTTATTAATTTGAATAGGGATAGAATAGGAGCCACCATCATAGGCATCTGCAACTAAGTAGTTCAAATTCTGCCGAGTGCCGAAAATGACATGTTAAATGTTGAGTGATGCTGTTGATTTCAGAGCTCAGGCTGACATACACAGATTACAAAAATTAATCATGCTAACATATATAGATTTTCAGAAAATGAAATCGCTATGGATCCAAAAGGTCTCTTCATGAATGTTGTAAAAAAAAAAAAAAAAAAAAACACACGAGTTACAGTTTCTTTGGGATTACATAGCACAAAATGTTGCATTTGTTTAAGAGGCAAGATTTAAGNTGAGAAGGGGTTAAATATTTTGTTTTTAAATCCTTCGACTGCTTTGCATGTCTACAGTTGTATGGAGAGACCGAGAGATCCACTTTGATTTGAAGATAATGGTAGGTACCTCATATATGTTGTGGCAAAAGTGGATGATGGTAAAATACTGGGTATTGATTTGAGCATGGTATTCAGTCGTTTCTTATCATTGATGCTAATTTGATCCCTTCCTAATCGTTTTCCTTCTATCTTGATCAAGATGACTTTAATTAAAGTTGGAATTTTAACAACAGCTTTAAAACATGTGACTTCTTAACCTTTCTGAATCCAAATTTGTTTTCTGGTACCATAGTCAAAGATCTTTTTACTTCATTGTTTGGTAGGCAAAAGGGCTTTCCACATAATCTCAAAAAGAAATGAGACAACCATTGATCTCGATTTTAGAGAAAGTATAACATAGATCCTAACTTATTAGTTGATAAACAAAAGATCTAGTAACAGAGATATTACCTACCTCATTGGTTTAATATTAAAATTTAGATTTGGACCTGAGATTGGATTATCTATTCTTCATCAACATGTTACAAGAAATTTAATATTCATTAATTATAAATTTTATGCACAACAAAGAAATTTTTTTAGGGGGTGCATTTTTTAAAATATTGAATAAATAGATAAAGAATGGGCTTAACACTTTTTTCAATATAATGGAATTGCTTTTTAAAATGAAATAGGAAAAAAATTGTCATAACAAAAATAATATTTACCTCATTGAACTAATGCTAGAATAAAGAGATCATATTTACTTATGCTAGAATAAAGAGATCATATTTACTTGAGATTGGATTATTTATTCTTCATCAACATGTAACAAGTAATTTAATATTAATTAATCATAAATTTTATGTTGAAGGTTGAAGGTTCAGCAACGAAAATCTTTTAGGGGATGCATTTAATTAAAATATCGGTTGTAGTTTCACGTCTTAAAAGATTTCTCCTAGATTGACATTTTTTAAATATATCATCTTATGAGATTCATCTATTATCATTTGAATGGAACATCGATTAAACTATGATGTACAAGGCATAAAGTCATGGAAAAAATTGAAAAGATCTATATGAAACAAGTGCTTCCATCCTAAGATTGCTAGATCAAAAGGATTAATTAAAGATATGCTAAGAGAAAATTTAAAGAAATGTAAATAAATTAAGAATTTCAAATATGCTTTGGAGAATAAAATAGCTTGTGCTTTGAATCCAGAATGGCAGGGTTCACCACCTCAAATCAACATGCATTGTCTTTAATATCTAAGAAATTTAGAGCAATCAATAGTGAATACAAATATATGAGTAATTATTGACACATAAAATGATAATAGGATCATAGTATAGCCTTGTTACATAGATTCAAAGCTCAAGCTTTGCACCATATATTCCTAACAAACACAAATCTCTCATGAGGTGAAAAGCCCACAACATGTCAGGATGCCTTATGCTTACATAGGCTTCCCATAAATGGATTTTGCTCCCTACTTTAAGAACATAGTACAAGTAGCAAATGAAACATCAACCCGAATCAAAATTAGGGAAAAAAAAATTAGAGAATTGTCTCCACTATACCTATGCATGCATCATCAATGGGTATTAAGGCATAGCGGAGACAATTCCAACTTTGTTCTCAATCAGAAAGGGAAACACTTCACTTTTTGGAAAGAGGAAAGCTAGGGAAAAAAAATTTGACATAAAAGTATTGAAAGAATAGAAAAATCCACTTTTCAATAAGAAAGTTTAGGATCCCTAAAAGGATTGTTATTTTTGTTAAAATTTTAAAATTAAGAGATAATGTGATCAATGAATTGAAGCTAAGCAGTAAGGGCACAGTGAGATGGAATTAGATAGTCACAATCATTATGATCATCATCATCTCTAGATACAAGGTATGAATTTGATAGGCAGCTAAATATGGTATGACGTGGTGTTCAAACTCTACCCTTGAAAAGGAAATTATCTAAGTTTTGAAAAAACTATCTTAAATATTTTGTTACCACCATGTAATGGTAAACACAATTTAGAAACATTTATAAGTATCAAATATCTTGTTGCTACTATGCATCAGTAAAAAAAATTTAGAAACATACTAAACAACTAAGTTCGCTCCACTTCTTTAGCAAATATTTATCAAATATATATCAAAAGTATTATATATATAGGTATGCATGCATGTATATATATGATATACACTATAGATTACCTAATGCTATATTTTTTCTTGTTTTGAAAAATTGCCAAAAACTAGTGAATTGGCAGTCAAATTCACACACTTCTAGGAATATCTTATCAACATTCTCATGCTTTGAACAACATGTTTCCTCAACCTCCTCAAAGAAATTATTCATGTTTAGGATAGTAAAAGATAACTTTCCATTTATAGTATTCTCACACTTTGCCTTTGAATACCAATCTTCCTCCAAGAATGCTATTTCAGGAATGAACTTTGGTTATATCTATATGCAATTGGAACTGTTACATTCCTTCCAAACACATTAGGTATGGTCATATGTTTCCTCAAAGATAACTTTCCATTTATAGTATTCTCACACTTTGCCTTTGAATACCAATCTTCTTCCAAGATTGCAATTTCAGGAATGAACTTTGGTTATATCTATATACAATTGGAATTGTTACATTCCTTCCAGACACATTAGGAATGGTCGTACGATTATGATTTATACATTAGGTGTGCTGTCTCAGTGGGTTATTGGGGACATCTTAGCTTATTGTAATTGCACTTTATATGTTATGATTATGATGTCTTTACATGCTTAACTAATGTGATTATGTACACTAACCTTGTGTGATGTGTTAAACAGGTGATGTTGTTGGTACGGATGTTGGGTTGGAATACAAGAGCACCTACATGGTATTTATTTAGGTTTTATGTGTGATCTTAGTATTTATGCATTTGAACTATAGCACTATGTTGTGTGATGCTTGGGTGTGATGTTGGCATGGGAAGGTATAGAGCATTTGATAAGGATCTCATAGGTTCAAACAAAGTTTAATTTGGAGTCCCAGTGTGATTGTTATGCATGTTTGAAGTGCAGGGTATTAGTTAGGAAAAAAATAGACTTATGAAAATATTTTCTTTATAATAATAATAATAATAATAATAATAAATTCAAAAGTAAACACACCAGTGGAAATCAGATTTTGCACATGATGTGCAAAACGGTGAAAAAGGTAATGTATTTGAGGTACTTGATAAGTGATGAGCAGTGAGGTACCCCTATGCCTAACCATATGAATCACTAAGGCATTTACACATGATTTGGTTGAATTTCATGGACCTATAGTTCTCTAGTGCACTAGTTCCTCTAAGAAGTGAAATGAGCATTGAGAATGTTTGTTGTCTTTCCAACTACACTTATGAGGCTCAAGGGTATAGTTTAAGTGTAATTGAGGTATATGATTTTTTTCATTTTATGTTTTATAAGTTTAATCACCTACAACAAGAATGAAAGGTAGAGGAATTCAATATTTAATTATTCTACTGTCTAACTAGCCTAACATAAGTAATTGCCCCACTTTCTTGGACACATCCTGAACACATATAATACTATTGGACTACCAAAGGTTAAATGTTTTTGGGTTACCAAACACTATATGTATGTTTGAAGTGGTCATGCTCGTGTTCATTAACAATTGGAAATTAATTGCTTAATTGAAATGCATTAAAGTAAAGGGCATGAAAGTAAAGTACATTAAAGGAAAAATTAATCTATTCTCAGTGCTACAAGAATTGTTAAAAGAGTTCATTTTTATTCTCGTCACATTGCTGCACTGAGGTATATTAGTATTTGAACAAAGATTCGTACACACTTAGACTCTTGTTGCAGGCACTAAGAAAATATTCTAACTCTGGAGAAAAAAAATTACAAGAGCTTCTTTACTTTGATTGAAAAACTATATGGACATCATGAGCCTGAGTAGTATATTTATAGGCTGGCATATATCCCTCGACATTAGATATCCAACATTGCATCTGGGCTTCGATGTTGGATACTTGATGTCACATCTTGTTCTCAATGTCATAGATGAAAAAACATGTTTCATTATACCTCCATGACTGAATGAAAACTCATCCTTGAGTGTAGAAGAGGAGGAACAAGTTCCTTACAAAATATTGGGTAGGTATGGGATTATTGACTAACATACAAACTAACTAGATGGAACAAATAGACTTTGAGTGTCCAAGTGTATAGAGTTACAATTTTTACAAAATTAGGTGTTCATGATAAGAGAAGGGAACACCTTGGATAACACTGACATCCAACACCTCTTGGTAGCCGAAGAGCAAGGAAGAAGATCCAATGATCATGAACGGTCCTCATCGTGTGGTACTACTACATCATCCTTGGTGAAGATAAACTCGCATTTAGTGCATGCTTGCCATTGCAATCACAACAAAATTATGAATTAGTATGTAATGTGTAACACATAGCTGGTAAATACCTTGTCTTGTCAGTGGTTACACTTGGCTAAGTTGTGATTGTGGTAGATTGATTCCTTTAGTAGTGTTAGCAGGAAGGTTGACAAATAGGGTAGAATAGATAAGTGGTCCATTAAACTTGAAAAAGTTCAACACAAGGAAGTATTTGAAGAGGGTGTAAAAATTCACAATAATAAAAAAGAAAAGTTTACTGGAAAATGTTGTGAAGATGTGCATAATTAGATGTTATTGATGGGGTAAACAAAAAAATTTGATTGTAAGAGTGTCTAAGGGTAAAGAACTTAACTAACCCAACCAAAAGATATGTAAGTGGGTCCTCCCCAAAGCACACATAGGCCTTTTATGCCCTTGCATAAATTCAAACCGAAGAGTTTGTGGGCTTTGTGGATGATTAATGGTTATGGAATGTTAAATAGAAAAACCTGGAAGAAACTACCTAAGAATTTCAACACATCAAACTAGGACATCAAACAAGAATATGCAACTAGCAATGAGGTGAGACATGGAAAGCATAGATGGATGAGAGAGAGTGGAATGAAGTTCTTGATTAAGGTCACATGAAGTCCCTTATAGATTTTATGGTTAAATGACTCTAATAAGATCCATCATTAGTCTAGACCAAAACCAACCATGTTCAGTGACTTTGCATCACCATTCTAAGACCAGTCCATCCCCGTAAGACACAAGACTGCTTTCATAGAACAACCACCATTCCTTACTAGAGAAGAAAAGAGAAGTAGGAGGTGAGGAAGGGCCTTAGTTAGATGGGACCTTTAGGCATGGGTAATATGTCTTTTTAGTCCCGNTTAGATGGGACCTTTAGGCATGGGTAATATGTCTTTTTAGTCCCATAACTAATGCTTGTAGCATGGTTATTATGTCTAAGGGATGTGCTTTGAATTCCCATCGTTTTGTTTTAGAAATGGAAACCATACCATGCAAAGATGTATGTGTTTAGTTTGTCTAAGGGGTGTACTTTGAATTCCCATTATTTTTTTTGATGAGAAACACACCATGCAAAGACTTATTCAACTTCCTTTATTGGTCGACACGAAACGGTAAGAAATCCATGAAAACACACATGCACCCAAGCAAATAGAAAGGCACAAAGAATACTGAATCCTCTTGAAGTCACAACCTTATTCAAATCTTTGAATCCTTTCCAATTCCAGAAACTACCAAAGTCACAAGTTCGTTAAAGTTTCATTAATGAAAAGGGACTACACGTTTCCTAAACAAGGAGAACCATAGAGTTTGTGAATGGGTGAATGTTGTGGACTCACTGCCTGTTGCATGAAAAAGAACCATGTCCTAATCATTAGTAAGAAAATTCAAAGCTAGAAACTAGACACCAATAATTAAATAACAAAATAGTACATACCACCATCAAGCAACACATTACCACTGTACCTGGCACTTATTAACAAAAAGTTAGGAAATCCACCAAACTAAAATAAAAGAAAATATAAAAGAAAGTGTAAAATATTCAAGAAATAGCAAATGTACTAATGATGGTGTAAAAAAAAATAAATTAGAATGACTAATAGCATGAAAACAAGAAAACATAAAATAAAGAATGTGCAAAACAAAAAGTTGGAAAATAAAAAAGTTGAAAAATTGAGGAGCCAGTTATATGGTTAGCATGGATGGCTATCTCCTTCATGACTAAGTTGAAAGGAAGAGATCCAAAATATGGAGCATGGTTGTCCATCTGATGAGAAGTTTGTTGTATTAGCTAGCTTATGCTTGTGGAAAGGTTTGATTTGTTGTATGTTGACCAACTGTTTCTTTTTTGGGCTCTCAAGTTTGTAGATCATCATGGCCCTAGAAGAAAAAGTTTCATAAATGATGTAAGGTTCCTTCCACAATGTTTGGAACTTAGTTCATTGAGGTACGTGTGTGGGGTTTCAGTAGAGAACCTTATCTTCCAGTTAAATTTAATTTTTCTAATTCTAAGGTCATGAAGCTTTTTGTTATAGGCCTTGTGCAACTCGTTAGATGATAGGGGCACCAATCGATTTTCATCTAGCAAGTTGAGATTCATTAGTCTTCCTTTTTATGCTAGAATTAAGTTAAGGTTGAGGTCATAGGTTGTTGAAAGTGTATAGAGCTTGGATTGAATAGGAAGTGTTGGTAATTTTCCGTACACAAGCTCATAGGGAGAATAGCCTATAGAAAGTTTCCATGTTGAGCGGTAGGCCTAAAGGACATTATTGAGTTATGTGCTCTAGTATTTCCTATATTTGCTAATAGTTCTTATTAGAATCCTTGTGATTTCCCTATCGGTAACCTCAACTTGAGCATTAGCTTGGGGGTGGTAAGGTGTTGTGAGCTTATGTTCAACACCTAAGAATTTCATGAGCTTCCAAAAAGTAGTGCATGTAAAGTAAGTTTCATTATCAAAAATTAATGCACGTGGCACACCAAACCTATTTACAACATTTTGTTGTATAAATTGAGCAACAATAGAAGATGTACAATTGATGACCACTATTGCTTCTATCCATTTTGTACAATAGTCAATAGCAACTATGATGTACATATTTCCATTTGACATTGAAACACCACAAAAATTTTGGCTAACACTTGTAGACAGAAATTGAGCTAAGTCATGTTGGTCCCTAGCATGACCAGGCTTGAAAGCCTCAAAAATAGCATCAAACGGAGCATAATTGAATAAGCAAGAGTTCCCTGAGACCCACAGGTGACTACATTAGCATCTGGCTTCAGGAACTTCATGTTTTGGGTCTAAAATACTTGGGTTTGACCACGTATACTCTTTTTACACTGGGCTGTATGCTGGTCAGCGTACAGGCCAGCGTATAGCAAATTTTGGGCCCTAAAAATGAGTCAAAACATGCTAGAATCAAGTGTTTGGACCCCCAAGACCTTCCCCAATGTCCCCAATAGCTCTCAGGCACCTAAAAATTAAGTTTTGGGCCCTAAATGATGCATTTTCATGTGTGTACGTTGGGTACATTTTGGTGTACGCTGGCCAGCGTACACCACCAAAAATGGCCCAAAACAGGCACCAAAGAGCAATATTTTTACTTGAAATTGACCCCTGGAGGTAGGGCAACTATTGGGCATCATCACAGGCACCTGTAAAGCAATTTTTGACCTTGAAATGATCCATTTTCAAGTGTGTACGTTGGGTACATCTTGCTGTACGCTGGCCAGCGTACAGCCTAGCGTACACCACCAAAATGGCCCAAAACAGGCACCAAAGAGCAATATTTTCACCTAAAATTGACTCCCAAAGGTAGGGAAACTATTGGGCATCATCTTAGACACCTAAAAATCAAGTTTTGACCTTGAAATGGTCCATTTTCAAGTGTGTATGCTGGGTACATCTTGCTATACGTTGGCTAGCGTATAGCCCAGCGTACACCATCAAAAACAGCCCAAAATAGGCACCAAAGAGCAATAGTTTCACTTGAAATTGACTCCTAGAAGTAGGGAAACTGTTGGACATCATCACAAGCACCTAAAAATCAAGTTTCGACCTTGAAATGATGCATTTTTATGTGTGTATTCTGGGTACATCTTGCTGTACGCTGGCCAGCGTACACCACCAAAACGGCCCAAAACAGGCATCAAAGAGCAATATTTTCACCTAAAATTGACTCCCAAAGGTAGGGAAACTATTGGGCATCATCTTAGACACCTAAAAATCAAGTTTTAACCTTGAAATGATGAATTTACATGTGTACGCTGGGTACATTTTGGTGTACGTTGACCAGCGTATAGGATAGCGTACACCACTAAAATAGGCCCAAAACTGCATCAAAATGAAGTCAAAATCAGCATCCGGACACCTTGGAGGATTAGCAACACTCAAGAATCAAGGGAAAAGCACCAGTATACATAGTTAGACATCCAACATCTCAATTCATGAGGTGTACGCTAAGGTGCATGCTGAGTTGTACACTGAGGTTGATGCTGAGCCTGTACGCTGAGGTTGATGTTGAGCCTGTATGCTGAGGTTGATGCCCAATCTCATATGTTGCATGCTGTACAGTTGTAACATATCCTACACTCGGTCAATGCACCACCTGTCTCCCGATCCAAATTTTTCTCACCTCACAGCCACTCATCTCCTTCCAGATCCGAATCTAACGTCCAAGATCTTATAAAAACCTTGATTTTTCACTAGAACAGGGTTGGCAATTTTTACAAACGGAGATAACAAAAATTGGATCTGGTACACTTAGCAAATCTAGGCATAAACCTCTATACGTTGGGCATCAAACTTGGACGCTGCATTTCCCTGGAACCCAAAACCTGCATCTCCCAGCACTTGTCATCATCCACCGGGCTAAATGTCCATCTTGTGATTAATCCACAACTACGTTTTGACTAGTGCAGGCTGTAATCACTTTTTCAATACAAAACAGTTTACATTTTTGCCTAGATTTATTGCAATTTTCTTTATTTTTCCAATTTATGTTTACATTATTGTGTTTATTTATGTTACGGTTTATGTTTAATGTGCATCGTTTACGTATAATCCAACGCATTGCAAAGAGTGTACATTGGGGAAGTCCTCGTTTGATCCACGTGTAGACCATTCAAGGCACTCTGCCTTTGTCCATTCCAGCTTGCCCTCAAGCGAAGGTAGGGTCTTCTATATTTCTTCTGAAGGATCTCTCGGTGTTTGTTTCATTTTAGCCTTGCATCGACGATTTCAGACGGTACAGAAAATGGTGCTAGAAGGAGGGCCTACTTTCAATTAGATTTGCATAGATCTGCTCAGATATGCTTCCCTACATCCTAGATCTACGGCCCATTACTATAGATTTGCACCCTGTGACTGCAGATCTACGCTCAAACATTGCAGATCTGCATCTTGTTATCTCAGATCTGTGCACTATAACTGTAGATCTGCATCCTGTTCTTCTAGATCTACGCCCGATTATTTTAGATTTGTGTCCTGCTCCTTTAGATTTGCATCCTGCAATTGTAGATCTACACCATAACCAGCGCCTATATGCTACCCACCAGTCTACACGCTGCAACCTCTGTTTGCACGCTACAACCTCTGTCTGCATGCTATAACCCCAGTGTATACACTGCCACCTATACGCTATTCCAACACTTAGCCAAATTTTTGCCTGTTTACGCTGTATACGCTGTTCAAACACTTAGAAAATTTTTTCTCCCATTTACGCTGTATACGCTAACAACACTTGGAAAAATTTTTAGTGTCCACACCTTGGACACTTAGAAAAAGTTTTAGTGTCCACACGCTGGACACTCTACACACTTAGCCCAAAACACACTCGGCACTTGTTAGCCAGCTTGTACGCTGCCCCGTCACACATCACCATGGAGTCATCTCAGAATTCTAATGCACGCACCATTGTAATCCTCACACAAGAACAATACAACTTTATTTGTGTGAAGATTTAGGCCAACCTTCCTCTTGACACCACAGAATAGGAGGCAAAACGAAACTTTGGGCTTATATACATGGTAGGTCATGAATTCGTCCCCTCTGTATATGACATCATCCCCCTTTCTGAGCCTCACCACTGACTCATCTCCCAGCTCCTTATGGCAAGGAGCCAAAACTCACGGTGACCCACTGAGGAGCCCCAAAACCAACATGATGTAGATGACTTCGAGGCACAATCTGAACTTGAGGATTCATACCATACCCTGAGTCCTCATGCCTATGTGAACCCATCATTACACCCTCGCATGGGACAGACAGCCACCCACGAAGCGTCAATGAGCACACAAGCACTGGTATCCCAATAGAGATTACCCACGTCCATCTCCACCCAGTACATACCGCATGTGCAAACACATGGAGCCTCGTACATCCAAGGTGTCACTTCATAGTTTGTGGCTAGGCAAGGAACCATACCCCTTGTTCAACAACCCACTCACTTCAATGTGCCACACCCTGCAACCACAACTCTGAACGTTGCTCCACAACAACAAATGATAACCCAACAATCTCCCCAACCAACTAATCTGCCTACCGCTCAAGAGTGGGCAGAAACAAAACAATGGATGCAAGCATTAGTTGACGAGGTAAAGCACCTCAAAACCTCCAACACCGAAGCAGTTAAAGTATCGAACTTCTACCGTGATGATCCAATTAACTCTTCAGTGCCACCATTGGCTTTACCCAAGGGAATCACACTACCCTAGTTAACCAAGTAGAACGGGAAGGGAGATCCGAATGATCACTTAGTCATGTTTCGATCAGAAACTCTATTGCTTCAAGCTTGGCCCCATGCAATCTTGCGCGTGTTTGCTATGTCCTTAACAGGCGTAGCATTAGACTGGTACCGAGCCCTGCCACGTAACTTCATATCCTCTCTTGAGGATCTATTACACTAGTTCGTTACCAAGTTTAAGTACAACCTGAAGCCTGAAGCAACACTAGACACTCTGATACAGGTGAAACAAGCACCACTAGAGCCTGTGCAGAAGTTCATCCAATGATGGAGTGCAGCCCTTAACGAACTTCATGAGCCCATCCCTGAAATGTATTTGCTTACAATTCTGAAGGGAGCCGTGAATGACTTTGTTAAGTCAAAGCTATACTACCTAAGCGCTTAAACCTTGAGCCAAGCCTTCACGCAGATCAAGAATATTGAATAAGCTACACAAACCAGCAATGATCCCACCTATGTGGCTTACAAGGACCAACACGTTGCCAAACAAAACACAACAACGGAAACTGTAGCTGCAAGCACAAAAACAACAAACACCAATACCAACGCACTTGCAACGACAGGGGCCACCCTAAGGCCCAACTTTCAGCGCAAGTATCGCTCTAAGTATACGCCGCTACCCATGCGACCCTCTGAACTACTAGAGCAACTCCTCAAAACTGGGCAAATCCAATACAAATAAGTAGCAGAGAATGCCCGTTGAAGACATGATAGGTACTGCGAGCTACTGAGGAACCCCATCTTAGTAGCACCAAATGAGCCCCTGGTTCCACGCCATTTCAACATCAACACCTTCCGTGCATTACAGGATGATCTACAAGCAATGATAGAATGGGGCCAACTGAACGTCAACACCCTGAATTAACCCAGCACAAATGATGCCTCCTATGTCATAAACTCCATTGGCATAGATAGTAAGCCTAAACCTATGCGCCAACCTTTTGTGATCCATATGCCTCCCAGCAAGGAAACAATCCCCTTCGCCTCCATGAGCAAGAAGCCTCCCATCGTCATCAAGGTGCCACCTAGAGCACCGACGACACCTTTCGTGGTCAAAGTACCATCACCTCGCACGTCCGCGAAGACGTTAAACTGGCAAGATTCAACACAATCCCAAGCACCGAAGACACCCTTTGTCATCAAAGTACCACCACAGTTGTCCGCTAAGATATTAAACTGGCATGATGCACCAACCACCATCGCAAAGAAACCTTTCGTCGTCAAGGTGCCACAACAAGCTAGTCAAACACCAACGACTCCTCCCAAACTACCATTTGTCATAAAGGTGCAACCATGCGATGGCCCCTCACCTACCCAGAGCCCAATCGTAGGCAAGGTCTCAACCTCTTCTCCCTCAGGAGTCAACCTTGCCAACAACACGGGTAATCCTACCAAATGGCAGCAGAAGAGGACAAACGAACAATAAACACCCACAGCTGAAGCAAAGGCCACATCAAGCAAGCAACAATCGAACATTGGGGCCCTTGCCGCTTACCCCAAACAAACCAAGCCCAAACCCTCGACCCATACAGAGGCAACCAACACAATGGCAAACAACACAGACTTTGTAGCTACATTGGCGTAAGTGAAACAAATGCTCAAACAAAAGAACAGAACCATGAGCTTGTACGACTTGGTCATGACATCATCAACTCATCACGAAGCGTTAGTGCAAACGTTAGCATCCATTCATGTTACAGAGGACATCCCTGCTAACATGGAATCCATCCTTGCAACGATTTTACAACACACACCACAAGGATTGGGTTCAAACACCTTATTCTTCTACGACGATGCAGTTAAAGACAATCCCGAATGAGGGGAGGTCACAACAGCTCCATTGTTTATTAACATACATGTTGGGCAATGTACCATTCGCAGAGTGCACGTTGATGATGGCACAGCAATAAACATAGTTCTATACTCCGTCATCGACAAACTAGGTGATGAGCTGCGATATTGCAGTGCGCCGTCATATCTATAAATAAGAGGTGGTTCTCCCTTGTTTTAGATCCCAGTTTTAGAGTAGCTAAGCTCTGGTAGTTTGATCCCTCCAGAGTTAGATTTTATTCCCGTGTCTACCCACAGTGTGGTGAATGTAATTGTATGGTGTCTTTATTCGAGTGTGCCATACTTGGACATGCACATGATCAACAATAAAGATCAAGATTACTTCATCATTGTAGCATTCACTTTGTTATTTATTTAATGTTATTTACTATTTTTTCTCTCTCACCCTTAAA